>QMIH01002403.1:45098-61906 GCA_003987875.1 Clarias batrachus | reverse complement strand
TATATATATATATATGCATTAACAGTGTGTGCATGCATACATACACACACGCTGTCAATCGATTGATCATGACTAATCACAATTTTAAAATACAATGGAACCTTGGCATATAAATGCCCTCCCAAATGAATTTTCACTGAAATTTGTATTAGCATACAAAACATTTTCGGCATATGGACTTAACTGAGGGCTTTTTTTTTTGCCATTTTGTACAAGATTTACTGAAAAATTTCACGAGATCCAAGAAAGTAAGCCACTTTTTGCTAGAAAATAAATAAATAAATAAAAGCACCGGTGCCAAGAGGAATCATAAATTAAGGTTAAGTGAGATTTAACATCTATTTTTCATATTTGATTTCATTTACATATATATTTGTATCTTTTTATATGCAAAAGATATTATAGTGGAAATTGGCCATTTTTTTGGGTAGCTGGAACAGATTATCTGAATTTACATTATTTCCTTTGGGAAATGCATCTTGCAATATAGAAAAATTTTCACCTTAAGCACTTGGCTCCGAAATGGATTAAATTTGTATGCCGAGGTTTCATGACTACTCAGATTTTTCTGTCTTAAAAATCTGAAAGGTGTGTTTTGTATTTGTAAAAAAAAAATTGAAAACCAAATTATAATTTTCCTTCCACTTCACAATTGTGTGTCACTGTGTTAGTCTATGAGATAAAATCCCAGAAAAATACATTTATGTTCGTGGTTGTAACATGACAAAATGTAAAAAACTTCCTGGGGTATAAATACATCTGTAAAGCATTGTATGTATGAATACTTTTGTAAGGCACACACACTTTTGACCGTGTGTATATATATATTTTTGAAACTGTGTTCATAGACAGCCCACAATAATTTAAACCATGCATTTCAATTTATTAATGTGAAAAATATAAAGCTGCTGTTAATGGAGAACCTACATTTGTGGTGATTAGTGTGATTAAAAATAAAATAGCCAAATATTAA
This sequence comes from Clarias batrachus, assembly GCA_003987875.1. NCBI lineage: Eukaryota > Metazoa > Chordata > Actinopteri > Siluriformes > Clariidae > Clarias > Clarias batrachus. The sequence continues at coordinate 60,933 of QMIH01002403.1, read as the reverse complement.
GCTTTGATGTTAAAAATTATGCTAAGAGAAAATGAACAAACCAAACAAATAAAAAAAGATTACCAATCGAGTAAGTTAATTAAAATGATTGGGATAAAAATAATGTAGTTTTTCCATTTAATTAAAAAGATACTTATCCTTCTTCCGTAGCCCTATCGCAACCCTGTCAAACCCACACCCCTGTCTGAATATCAGAATAAATTCCCCACATTCCAAGGCAGAACCACCAAAGAAAAGGTAGAGATCTGTGGACTAGGCTGTATAACAAATTCAGTGTTACAAGAGAGACTTTATTTGTGGCAGTTTGTCTAAAATTAGGTGGGCGGATGTCAGAGTTGCAAACAGTCAACACATTGACTGCAAACTTATACAGCTACGCCTTCTTGTTTCAGTATTAATTCATACAGAAATTGTTTGCATGCAATGCACACATTTATCAAGTCGTCTCACTGATCTTAAAAATGTTCATAAACGCAAGGATCGGAATCTAAACTCTGTTAATTAAAATATCTGAACACAATATAAAAAGACCTTCATAAAAGTACATTTAATGCAAAGACCATGTAGCACAAAAGTCTGACTTCTATTAGACACCTACATGTGATAAAAACTCCCTACATAAGCGAGAGCAAGAGAAAGACAAAAATTTGAGATCTCAAATGATATCTTACTGTTATGTAGAAAACTTTGTAAGTGTCAATGATGTACATCTCTATAAGGAATGGGAAGCAAATAATTAATTAACTAACTCAGTGGCTAAAGATCAGGCAAGAAAAGGGTGATGGGGAAATTAGGAGTTGAGGAAAATGACAACTCATGTCATTGATTTTAGCTTTCCTAAAACATAGCCCAAAATGAAAGTCCCTCCACATGGATCTTTATACCAAACATACAGAAGGGAGGAAGGAGGACTATTCTTAATACACATGCGCGCGCGCACACACACGCACACTACTTTAAGTGTTGGCTGACGCATGGTTTAAGTTCAATGTGTTAAATATGGACATGGTCCAGACAGACACCACAAGCATTGTTATATTTGGCCTTTTTTAACTTGCACACAGCACTTAGTATGACTACATGCACCCAGTGGAACATTTGACACACAATGCTGGGGGGTGGGTCTCTAGTTTCAGTCATGTGGCAAGAATTCAGTTCAAACTCATAGTCTGGTGCTGAAGCATCCAAAGCCATCAGGAAAACAATCAGTACTGTGTCTTAGCCAAGACACAAGCCCATTAAGAGGGGGAAAGTATGTTCAGAAAAGACTTAGGAGAAGACAGCAAGAGAAGACCGAATAGCCTGTCATGTAGATTCTAATGCCTGTACAATTCAATGAAAAAACTAGGTTTTGGAGAAAAATTAAATAATTGCATAAATGTATTAGCTGCATTAATTTACATTAAAACTAATCATTAGAAATCTAACAGCATTGCACGTTGACTTGACAATCTTGCAAAAGCGGTCCAAATCTTTTAGACTGCATCTCCTGTGGAAAGCCCTCTTCAGTTCAACCACAGTCTTTCAATTAATATATTTTAATGGTTAATTGAAAGACTTTATAATATATTTTGGAGGGCTGTCCAGTTCTTGCTAACGTCACTGCTGTGCCATATTTTCTCAACTTATTGACTGTATTCCATGTTACGTGACATTGTATACTTAATGTCTTGAAAATTCTTTTTATAACCATCGCTTGACTGCTAGCTTTCAACAATGAGATCCCACTGATGCACTGTAAGCTGTTTTTGCTGTTGGATGCAACCAAGTAAATGTCAGGAAAATCCTACTAGAGCAGCTGAACTGTACACGTTCGGGGGGTGGGTAATTTGGAACACAGCCACATCATCCAGTTATAAGAAGGTGTGCAGACTTTTGCAACCACATTCAGTTTTTAATTTTAATTTTTTAATTTTAATTTTTAAAATCTTCAGGTGAATTGAATAGGTTACAAGTCACATTAAAAGTGGAAATATTCCACTTTTATACACGTAAAAATTTAAAGAAAAAAAAGAAAATTGATCTTGGTCTTTTAACATTACAAAAACCTGGGATTTTAACAAGGGTGTGTAGACCTTTAACGTCCACTGTATTGGTTATTTAAAGTAGTATGATAAAAGATTCAATGTATTGAAGAATTTCATTAGCTACTAGAACAGATACTACCATCAAATTCTCATGATTTATTTGACATATTCTAAAAAAAACTGCTGAAGGTGCCGTTTCTCAATAATACCCATGTAAACATTTTAATATCCAGCCTTCTTTTGGGCTCCTGGATTGAAGATCTAAATGGCAACAACATAACAGTTGTATGGAAGAACAAACACTTTACAAAACAGAAAAAGAATACTTTTCTTGGCATCAAAATCAAAATGTAGAGCATTTGAAGTTGTACTGTCTGCCTGACTGAACTGTGTTCATTGTGGTGAGAACAGACTGCTTCCTCTTTCTGCAGTTTCCTGAGGAAGTGCCAGTGAGTGCGGAGCTCAACTCTGGACAGGGTGCGAGGGACAGTAAACCAGAAGTTGCTTAGTATGAATCATTTGGCTGTGGTTACGACAGATACAGCGCCTCAGTTAAGTCAAATAACCACACATTTAAGCAACGCCTAAACTACAAGTAGCTCAGTAGACTGAGCAGCCTGGACAAGCAGATTTTATCAGCCAAAAAAATAAAATAAAATATGTAATTACATTGATAGAGCACCTCATTTCGTACCTGAACTGACTTTTTGTCGTGGGTGCAGGCATGACTTACTACTTTAGAAAATAGAAGACAATCAAATTCAGTTATTTCATATTTCAACTTAAAATGTCATTCTAAATAATGGTAACTACCATTGTAACAGACTACTTTGGTGTTCATGAACCAAAAATTATCCTCACACAATTAAGTTATTTTTTGTATAATATACATTACTTTTAACAATGGTCATTGTTAAATGTCTACCAGTCTAGGCAGGTAATAATTGTTATTAACTATATAGGTATAAAAATAATAATAATAATAATAATAATAAGGCACTGGCTAGCACACTTGTGCTTTTACTTACTTGGTAGAATGAATAATGGCTTTCTTTTTTGTTCACCCAAAAACTATCATTGATATTCGATTACAGCTGCTATAAAACATGACCGTGACGAAAACAAGTTGCAGACTAAAATAAAAGTAATTAATTTCATTTTATATACTTTTTTTATAAATGTATCTCAACATAAATCCCCATGAGGCATTCTCACTGCACTGTTAAATTCTAGGGTATTTTCAGCCAAATTTCATACAGTATGCAATAAGTCAGAATTTTGTATGAAGACAATGGAAGCAGTTCAGTACCCCAATACATTCTCTCATGTCCATAATGACCATTATTGTGAATTTAATATGCCTGTCTGTGCTGTTGGGTATACTAAAATCAAACCTTCAATAAAATAAATAAGTAAATAGAAAATGTCGAACACAGATGTGCCAAAGCTCATTCCTCAATGAACACAAATTCTAGGTCAGGATCACTGGCTCCCAAGGAGAAATCAATTCCCATAGATCCCAACACCAAATCCTATTTTACAAAAGAAATACACATTTACAGCTGGGTACACCTAGATTTCAGTCTAGGGGGATTTATGTAACTCAAAAATTACATTAAGCCATAAAATTATGCATTATTAGTGCAATGGCTGATCTCAGTGACAAATACATTGCAGGTGTCAAACCGTTAGCTTGTATGCTATGTATGCATCACTTTAGCTAACTGGAATCATTGCAGGTCAACTTACCGCAAGAAATGTAGGAGTTGACATTGGACAATGTGTAGGGTATAGATGAGGGTATAGAGTTGAAGCAAATGCAAAGTAATGTTAGCATATGCGTTAACATTAGCCACCGTAGCATTTTAACTAATCGGGCTTGTGGCATTAACTTCTTTGGCATTTTATGCTGTGTTGGCTTTTCTGTGGGATTGGATTAGGGCTGCAACTAATCGATACATATACATAACTAATACCCTGATTTTCTGGTTTTATATAGTTTTATCCGATTAGTCGATTATTTGGATTATTAAAATAATCGCCCAACTAATCGATTATCAAAATAATCCTTAGTTGCAGCCCTAGATTGGACCAGACAGGCCAGCCTTTGCTCCTTTGTGTGCCCCTGATGAGGTCACCTGTTTACTGGCATATAATTGATAATTGTTACTAATGCAATGATAATGTTAGGGCTGATTGGTGTACCTACACCTATTATCTATGTAGATAGCTAGACAGATATGAGGGTCAAAGAGTCAAAATTTATCTGAATTCTGGCTATGGAAATTTATTTGAATTCAATTTTAGAACAGACAAATACATGGTTTTTGATCTTGCTTTCAATACACTTTCCCAATCCATCAACAAGCTTTCATATTTCTTAATTAAAAATATGTTTTAGGCTGAGCTGCGAGCCATGAATACACTGATGTCTTCACTTCTCCATCTTAGTCATTGTAGAGCTGCTATCAGGTAACCAAACCGATGAAAGTCTGGTGGAGCAAGATCAGGACTAGAGGAAGGTCATCTGTGTTCAATCCGAAGTTTACGGTTCAGCTCTTCAATAAGCATATCACTGTAATGAGTACTGTTGAACCTTTTACTGTATAATGTTCCACTGCTAGCCCTCGAGTATTTCAGAAAACTATAAGCAACAATTTTCCAGCTGATGGTTGACTTCTCTTTTACTGGTGATGAGGACGCTTCCACTCCATACTCTTCCATTTACTCTCAGGCATGTAGTGATTAATCCAGGCCTAGTCACCAGAAATAATTATCTTCAAGAAACTTTCAACTTCCTTAGATTATCAGTCCAAATTCGGTTTGGAGATATCCAAATGCTTATGTTTACGCTCTTCTGTGAGTTGTTTCGGCATCAGGTACATCGTCAGACCACAAAAAATGGTCCCAATCACACCCTCACAATCACTGCAAATCGTGCAAAATAAGTAAAGCACCCATTATTGCTCACACTGCAGTTACAGATGCACTGTAACTTGTTCACAGCTGCACGGCAGTGACTGGGGAGACAGCAGCCTTAAATGGAAAATGCTGATAAAACAGTACAACTTTTAATACAAGTTTAATACTAGCATTAATATATCTGGAGTGTGGATCATTTTGAACTCATGCTCGTAGATTTGTTTTTTGCAATTTAAGAAGATTTGTGCTCTCAGATAACGTTTACCAAGGTCTCAGACCTTAATTAGCTCATTGGCGCTTATGCATAATTATTAGAAAGAATCAGGTGATGCAAATTTTAAAGCTTAATAAATACCCTGACTCTTTATTACCTTGTGCCAACAATCAGCAATCATGGGCTCCTTTTGTAAGCAGAAAAAAATTTATTGCAGGAATTAGCCCAAACCAAGTCAGCCATCAAGATGACAACCAAAAACGTTCATACCTTATATGAGGTTGGCTCAGGGAGGGAGGAAAAGGCTGACGTGGCTAGATCTCAGACTTAATATATCTGCACAAATGTGTTAACTAAATAGCCGAGACTCTAAGGACACGAGATGCCATCGGGTCTTTGCGTCTTCCTGATGCTCACTCCCAACCCAGTATTTTCTGATTTCATGCTTTCAGAAGATGAAAGCATTTCCTGTTTTGACACCCATGGCATTTTCACACTAGGGCCCTGGATCATTTCTGAGAACACAACCCAAAAGTCTACTTCATTTTGATCCATGAGAACACAGATTTTCCACACTAGAAAAGGTGGTCTCAAGTGACTGATTTCCTTCTCTTCTTTTCTTTTTGTTTAATGGTAAGTTACAAACCAACTAGGTACAGTACAGACCAAAAGTTTGGACACAGCTTCTCATTCAAAGAGGTTGAATTTGTATTATGACAAGAAAAAAGCAGCTAAGTGAAGAAAAAAACAAGTGGCCATCATTACTTTAAAGTAATGTTACTTTAAGTCAGTCAGTCCGAAAAATTGGGAAAACTTTGAACGTGTCCCCAAGTGCAGTCACAAAAACCATCAAGCGCTACAAAGAAACTGGCTGACATGCGGACCGGCCCAGGAAAGGAAGACCAAGAGTCACCTCTGCTGCGGAGACGAAGTTCATCCGAGTCACCAGCCTCAGAAATCGGCGGTTAACAGCAGCTCAGATCAGAGAGCAGGTCAATGCCACACAGAGTTCTAGCAGCAGACACATCTCTAGAACAACTGTTAAGAGGAGACTGTGTGGCCTTCTAGCATGGAGGCCTTCATGCTAGAAGATCTGCTAGGAAACCACTGCTAAGGACAGACAACAAGCAGAAGAGACGCGTTTGGGCTAAAGAACACAAGAAAGAACACAAGAAAGAAAACTCTTTGAATGAGAAGGGGTGTTTATACTTTTGCTCTGTACTGCACATACTGCCATCTACTGTATCGGAGGGTGAAAATATGCACGTTTACCTGTCTGTGGAGAAAACTAATGTAAACACTGGCCAATGGGGAGGAATTGTTCATGGGCAAGGTACAAATCAATCGTGAACTTGGGTGAATGTGTCCTCAGTGTGCCTGCTGCAATTAGCACGGATACTACTGCTAGCATCACTAGCACTGCTACCTGCAGCGTTGAAACCAGCATAAAGTGTTCAGCTTGTCCACCACACACATTTTATATTCCATAATACCATATATTGTCAAAAGTGTTCACTTGCCTGCCTTCACATGCATATGAACCTGAGTAACATCCAAATCTAAATCCATAAAGTTAATATGATGTTGGCCTACCCTTTGCATCTTCTGGGAAGGGTTTCTAAGATGGTTAGCAGTGTGTTTATGGGAATTTTTGATCAGTGTTCAAGACGGGCATTTGTGAGATCAGACACGAATGTTGGAAGAGAAGGCCTGGCTCGCAGTCTCTGCTCTAATTCAGCCCAAAGGGGTTCTATCGGGTTGAGGGCAGGTCTCTGTCCAGGCCAGTCAAGTTCTTCCACAACAAACTCACTCATCCATGTCTTTATGCACCTTACTTTGTGCACTGGTGCGCAGTCATGTTAGAACAGGAAGGGGCCATCTCCAAACTGTTCCCACAGAGTTGGGAGCATGAAATTGTCCAAAATGTCTTGGTATGCTAAAGCATCAAGAGTTCCTTTCACTAGAACCAAGGGGACAAGCCCAATGGCTGAAAAACATCTCCACACCGGTTCCAACATGACTGCCCGCCAGTGCATAAAGCAAGGTCCATAAAGACATGGAAGAGTTAGGTGTGGAAGAGTTTGTGAGGCCTGACTGACCTGCACAGTTAGTCATGTTGCAATGTTACTCAAGTTCATATGCAAGCAAATACTTTTCAAATACAGTGTAGCTGTTAGTGTCTGGATTAGCCTCCTGTTTGAATCATTTCCTCCAATAGTGCCCATTTGTCTCTTTGACCACTCTGCAGACATCATAGTGCACAGCGTTGTAATTGATCCTGGTAATCCTCGTGTCCAGCATCTCGGAGCACTACAGATGGTTTGATCAACCCTTGGCTTCTGGCTGGGAAACATTGTTTATTTTAGAATGGTATCATTGACCAGTTTCCTGATAAATGCTGTGAATACTCCCATAAAATGTGTTGGCTTCAGAGCAGGACAGAACAGTCCTAGTCTGCGTCATCTAGGGCATCCTGCAAAACACCAGTTGGTCGATTCAACACACACCACCCCTGGTCTTGTTCCAGACACTGAGTAAAGTAACCACACCTCTCAGCATGCATGTGCATAAAAAAAAAAAAAGTGTTTAAACCGATCTTGGTTACTAGAGACATTCCTGACATATGAATCTACCATCTTTGTCAGATCTTAACTGAGAAGCATGGAGCGCCACGGAATTAATAAATATAAGAGGGTATATGCCGCATTTCCCAGATGTATGAAAAATACTTATGGTGGTAGCTGGAAGAATGGGCCAGCATTTCCTAGCTGCATAAAAATGAGGTTATTAAAATGCTTAAATTTATTTTATATTTTCACATCATATTAGCCCCAACCCCACACTGCATCTATTAAAAACAAAAAATACTTTGGTTGTATTTAATCAACTTAAGCAATTCAACACCTGTGCATATGCAAGGGCCTCATCCAGTTTGTGAAGCAAGACGAGGCAAATATACGACTAAGAATGTAATGCATTATATTTACGTTACCTTCTCTGAAATTTCAAACCTCTACCAATTTTATATCTCTGAGGCAAGATTTTAATCTTATGCTCAAGACTTTAAATGTGTTGCCTGTTCATTTATCTTAGATTAAAGAGAGCACACAATGCTCAAGAGTATGACAAGTCTGTTCTTGTAATACTGTCCCTGACCACATATTTGGAGAATGCAACAGTTTCCCACAGGTCTGAAATACATTTTTGGTGGTAACCAGCAGAATGAGCCGGCATTACCTGCCAACACAAAAATGGTCTACTTCATACAAACAAATACATATGAACTTTATTTATTTATATGGATTAATTTGATATTTCTGTTAATTTCGCATTTCAGAGATGCAACTTACTAACGCTTTTTGATTACAAAGTTGTCGCTGTTTGTCAGGGCATGTAACCCATAAAAAAACTGACATTTTTGCATTACTGCGTTTTAATAAATATACATTGGGTCAGAATTGTGCAATATAGAGTGCATACAGTACACCTTCTTTCGTGACAACCTAGGCAATATGATGAATGATTTTATTTAATTTTTAATAGTGCCTTGCAAAAGTATTCATACCCCTTGAACTTTCCCACATTTTTATCACATTACAACCACAAACGAAATGTATTTTGCTGGGATTGTATGTGATAAACCAACAGAAGGTGGCTAATAGTGTTGAATGTTATGTACACTTTTTTTTTCCTCTTTTTTTTTTTTTACAAATAAAAATCTGAAAAGAGTGGCATGCATGTGAAATCCCCAAACTAAAATGCTGTGGAACTAACTGAATTCAGATATCACCTATTTAGTAAATAGAGTGCACCTGTGAGTAATTTAATCTCAGTATAAAATAAAGCTGTTTTAGAATCCCTCAGAGATTTGTTAGAGAACATGGGTGAAAAAACAGCACCATGAAGATCCAAGGAACACACCAGACAGGTCAGGGACAAAAGTGTAGAGAAGATTAAAGCAGGGTTAGGTGCGACAAGCAAGTGACGGCACAGCAAATATGTGGAAGAAGACACTTTTCAGATGAGATCAAAATGTAACTTTTCGGCCTTAATGTAGGATAGTGACCCTAAACATACAGCCAGAGCTACAGTGGTATGGTTTAGATTCTAAATCAAAATCCAAACCTAAATCCAATTGAGAATCTGTGGCAACACTTTAAAATTGCTGTTCACATATGCTCTACATGCAATCGGACTGAGGTCGAGCTATGTTGCAAAGAAGAATGGCAAAAACCGCTGCATACTCTCATCACAACATTCTCACAATAGCAAAATATACAGGTACAGGAGTGGCAGTGCAAGAGGAAACTATCCGCTACTAGTTAACTGATCCTGGATGGCTTCATTCTCCCTGGGCAAAAATACTTGGGCGGCCCACCCAAGTACACTATGTACAGAAAAGGCTGCAGCAGACAAACAAAGGGGCCCAAAAACACAAAAAAAAAAAAAAGTGTGCACACACTTCAGCATGAAAAATAAATATATGCACCAAAAAAAAAAAATTAACAGCCACACGATAGCAACAACAATGGTGTGACTACTGACATCCTTAAAAGAAACAATACTACACATTGCTGCCATATGTCAATTCAAGTTTGAAAAAAAGGCATAGTATATACATATTTTGGGCTCCTCTGTATTTCAACTCAGAAGACTGCGTGAGTCAGGCCTTCATGGTCAAATTGCGCAAAGAAACCATTACTTCAGAGAACAACAAGCAGATGAGACTTGCTTGGGCCTGTCATTTTATCTAATGGGTAAAATTTACCCGTATACATACCCAATGCCAAAGTCTGATATGCATCTGCCCATAAACGTAACTAAATAACTGTGATAGGTGAAGAATGAGCACAAGTAGTTTGTGTTTTGAATAACATGTTTTTTTTTTACTTGTGCTGAACAATTTGAAACCTCCATTTTGAGGCAGGGGTCATGCTCATCTAACAAACAAGGCTATGAAAATCTAGTGCAAGCTTTCATTTTCAGCCAAACCTTTTAAACTACTCCAAAAATTTTTTTTAAGGATGTTTTGCAACCTTTTTAGGAGATAAATGTTACCTAGCGACACAGCTAAATTCAGTGTGCTCCTGAAAGGCCATCAACCATGTTTAAAATGGAATGTTTCTGTGCATGTTACCAAGTGCATAAGTTGATGTTGTGAATCAATCAAATCAACTAGAAGAGAAAAAAGGGTCAGTAAATTTCACACTATGGCAGCACAACACCTATGCTTACAAGATGCATTACTGAACATACGCTAATTCCGTTGCTATACTTTCCCCTCCATTATGGAATTGGGAAGGAAACTGTTCTGAATTTACACAGAATAACACAAAACTAGAAAATGTACAGTATACTGGGGTCAAGTATGACTTTTTTCACTCTTGTTTCTGTCTACTGACAAGATATACTGTACATTTTCCAGACCAAAAAACATTAACAAACGTAATACATGTGGTTAAATCTAAACTACTTTTACTCAGAACACAACGTGCAATAGACCAAATGTCATGTGCAAATACAAACCTACTTCTAAGTGAGGGAGAATAAAATGTGGGGTGGAATTACTCGTTCAAAAAGACTCCTGTTTAAACATGCACTGGCCCAAGGCAAGGAATGAAGGCAACAGATAAATAGGCTGAGCAAAATACTTGGCCTACAACAACAGAAAATGTGATTAGGTAAAAGATGCTGGAGTCAAGCATAGTTAGTGATGTTCCTGTTTGAAATTAACTGGCGAGTTGTCCCAAGTCTGTTTTTGAGCAGAGCCGGCTGATATAAAGAAACATACACAAGAGAGACAAAAGAACCTAAATACGTACACCTCCATAGTGTCTGGCCACCTACTTGAGTTTGGAGAAACAAAATGCATGTCCATAAAGGTATTATGCAAAGACATATCTGAAGTCAAGCAACTATCATGCCCTGAATATCATGCCTCCCAAAATATCCCCCGTAGGAAACTGGGGTCAAAGAGCCGGGTCAGCCAGGATACAGCACTTTGGAGCAGATAGGATTTAAAGCATTGCTGAAGGGTTCAATAGTGACAGCTTGGCAACAATCAGTAACCAGGCCTCGATCATTTGAGCAATCACATCCCATGCAAATTTGTCAGTTTGGTCTGAGGTTTTGACTACTAATGCAGCATCACAATACAAATAAAATGCACTTCATTGTGACGGTATTGAATAATTGCGCAAATTCATTACTAAATAAAGCTAACTAATGCTTATTAATTTTTGGACACTGTTAAATTGTCTGGTGGTTTCTTAGAGGAAAGCATGAAGTACATACAGCTAGCCATCATCAAACATGGATCAGTCATGGAAAAAGGTCATTTAATAAAAAAATTTTTGTTTGGGTTCCTTGTTGGTAACACTAAGATCGTAATGTAAAATGTCTACTGCAAATGATGTAGTCCAATATCAGCTTTACAACATGCACCTCTCATCTTATTTGTGAATAAATGACTTTCACTTGTGGCTGTTCTAGAGGTGAAACAAATGTCCATTCTTTTGTCTTCTTTGGTTCTTAATTTAGCCCAAACTTGAATTTAGATCAGGGGTCTCAAACTCAGTTCCTGGAGGGCCGCAGCCCCACAGAGTTTTGTTCCAACCCTGCTCCAACATACATACCATGTAGTTTTCAAATAAGCCTTAATGACCTGTTTAATTGGATCAGGTGTTTTTAATTATGGTTGGAACAAAACTCTGTAGGGCTGCGGCCCTCCAGGAACTGAGTTTGAGACCCCTGATTTAGAAGAATAATTATTAACTTTAATCGTTAATTTTTTCCTTTTTACAAACTTAGTGGCGATAATCATCATCTTTTTTTTTTAAAGATCTTACTGATCAGATGGTACTGTACACGTTATCCCGAAAAGCAAAACGACAGTCTACCTGAGCCTCAGATCCAAACTGGACTCCTTTTCATTTGAACACATCTCCTGTTACACTGTACTTCCAGTACACATTATTATGCTGATCAATCCCTGCTCTCCGTTATCACCCAGATGAGGATGGGTTCCCTGTTGAGTCTGGTTCCTCTCAAGGTTTCTTCCTATTACCATCTCAGGGAGTTTTTCCTTGCCACCGTCGCCCTCGGCTTGCTCATCAGGGACAATCTGATCATTTTGATTCACACACATTTACATTTCATACAAACAATTCTTTTTATTGTGTGAAGCTGCTTTGCGACAATGTCAATTGTTAAAAGCGCTATATAAATAACATTGACTTGACTATCTACATATGAATAAAATAAGTGTTTTCTTCCGTTATGAACACATTTAGATTTTGTTTTCTAGTGTTTGACCGCTAAGTTTTGTCGCTCCGTCCTTTCCTGGAATGAGGTGGTAGATAAAAACTGGTGGTAGATTTGCATTAGAAATCTCCAAGTCCACGAAACAGTGTAATAACCGGGAGTTAAAAGCTTCTCTTTTCTAACCGGATCGCGGTCCACGTCTCGCTAACGTTCACCCGACGACGAAGCGAATGTATTCATATCCGAACCACGATATTTTAAACGTTTTTTCTGGCGAGGGGTCAAACGCTCCGGCATTCCCAGATATGTTAGCCAAGCTAGCCAACTCCGTGTTAACGTGAACGCAAACACGGCTTTCCGCTGTCAGACCAGCCGTAAAAGAGCATTTCACCCCTGTGGTAATAAAGCGAAGAGAACCACACACTCGCGAAAAAGCTAAGTTAACGTTAGCCCACCTGAAAACTAACTTAGTCATTGGAGGTGAAGTTAGCTACACACATTAGCGCTTCCCATTCCTCCCATACTTTTCCGCTATTTTGTTTTCCTCCCACCCTACAGGAAATATAAAAAGGTATGAAGAAGTTTTTTTTTTTTTTTCCTACCTAAATCGTCCATGCTGCGCTTTTCTGCGTTTCTCCACTTGTCTGCGTCCACGTCGCCAGAAGAAAGCGGTGACCCGTAGCCTGATTTATAATTCTTTTTTCTTCTCTGAAACAAGTTCTTCTGAACTTGTGCGGTTCCTCAAACGCGCAGGTCTGAGCGAGAGCAGCGTCCGCGCGCAGGCATCAGGGAGGCGAGCACACCGAGCACGCGCGCCCCCTACTGCAGACGAGCACTTTTTAACATCATGCTGCAACACACAAGACACACAAATCAGTACACACTCCGTATCCTCTGCCCAACCCCGTCTTTTGTTTACATCAGGCTTGTTCAAATCCACTAGTGGAGGGCCAGTGTTCAGCACAGTTTGTAATTCACCAACACACACACACACACACACACACACACACACACACTACATCTGGCAGTTAGGAGATTAGTTAATGCTGTGTTCAGACAGGAAGAAAAAAAAAAATCACCAACCTGTTGCTGAACACTGGCCTTCCAGGACTGGATATGAATACCCCTGATAAGATAAAGGTGCTGTAATTAAGGGAAGGCCAATCTTATCCACAAAGGGCAGTATGGGTGCCGGCTTTCATTCCAGCCAGGCGGATGCAGCGCATGATAGTCTATTAAAAGCCAAGAATGGCTATTTCTTCTGTGTGGTGAGAATGAAAGCCTGCACACATACTGGCCCTTTCTGGATCAGATTGGACACCCCTGCTCTAATTCTAGAGTGGCTGCATTCATAAAACACCTCCTTTTTATATATATGTCTTAACGTATACTATTTAAAAGCACTCAAGTACTCAATAAGTACGGTGAGTGATGTAGGAATAAGCTTTTTTTTTTTGGCAAGTACCAAATGAAGTTCCCCAAGTTCCCTGCAGCCATGGACTCGTTGATCAGTAAATTAAATTCCATGAAACTCCCCTATAAGTACATATTAATTTTCACATAGCCCATCAATTAAAATATTAGGCTCATGTTTTAAGTGTGCATACCAACAATCCGGCAGTTATTCGAGCTTTTTATTCTGGGCCTTTCCACCAACCCAACCTTTTAGGTCCACACTGATAATTAATGGGGTTAATTAAACTCAATTAACTACACTATACAAACTATAAGAATTCAATAATAAATGACTTCATAAATGATGAGGTTGTAATCTCTAGAAGTGTAGAAAAATGAAGAAGAAGAGCCTCAGTTCTAAAGGATACATAAATGCATGAGGAGTCCCCCTATTGTTATCGAACACATTGTACTTGAAATATGCATGAGTATAGCACATCTTCATGCGGGCGTTACTAAACAAATTAGTCTGTTTGCAAATGCAATTACACCCATCAGTGTTCTGAAATGTGTTTATCAAAAAAACACAAATGAGCATCCTTAAACTCAAAAGTCTGCTTTAATGTAGAATACCAAAGAAAGAAAGACCATATTACCAATAATACAATTGGTCACCGCCCCCCTCATTATATGTGCATCAACACTTATGACGTCATATTAAAAGTCCACTGATTTTAGTTTCTTCTCCTCGTGTTCTGTCAAAGCCTGCTGGGCCAAGATCTTATCGTGAAGCCGATGGTGTTTGCCTATCCCGAGTTTGGGCAAGCCTCGATTCAGGCCATCCAGCAGGACACAGGACTTGCACAGTGCCTGGCTGGAGATATAACCACAGCGTGAACATGTTCCTTGCACCGGCATCTTCACTCCTTCTTTCACAGAGAGGTTCTCACCCGAGTGGATGATGTCAACGATAGCACTAGGCCTGACAGCCTCAAGGTCTTTGAGGAAGGTACGTGCATAGCCACGGTAAGCATTGGGTGAATAAACACACTCCGTAGAAAAGTAGTCAAGCTTCTTGAAGTATGCATAGAGAACAATTTCTTTTTCATAAGCATATTTGAGAGGTTTGCAACGTGGAACTGCTCCTTCACCATCACTGGCTGTGGTGATTGCTGTGCAGCGACGCAGACGAGCAATATCACCACGCAGCACATTCATCAGCACCGTCTCCGCCACATCATCTGCATTGTGACCTTAAAATACAACACAAGAGATTGACTATGAATGTTTGAAGTAACCCATGGCACAATAAATAATATTCATTGTAAATGTTTGCATATTCTGAGTATAGATATTTAATCTTTTGCTACAATGTTTTGTGTGTTTCCCAGATGATGAAGATGAGGCTTAAAATCTACTTGTGAGCTAGAGGCACATAAGCAATTTTACCCCAACTGCTGGCGTTACCAAAGCTAAACTTGTTATTTTTAATTAGTAGGGGCACTCTCAAAGCGGCCAAAACGTGGGAGGAAGCGATCCCTCTTCCACCCTGTGACACCTACGCTATTACTTATGCAAGTGATCAGTCACAAAATTCTCATTCATCCAATGTTTGGAAAGTTTGGCGGTAATGCACCCTGAATTTTGCATGCTCCCTCATGAAACATGAAACATATATAAAAATCTTCAGCCATGGTCCCCCTAGTGCAATGGAAGGAGCGGGGCACATCCTAGAGGCGGAATCCTAGCTTGCTCCTTTAAGGCCTGTTCACAAAGCATGACATGGCACATCAAAGAGCTGTTGCAGTGTTGGCGCTTCTTTTTCAGGACCTCTGCAATTCGACTGGGCTGCTCTCAATCAACTTCTGGGCCAAATCCTGACTGATAGCAACCCATTCTTTCATAATCACTTCTTGGAGTTTGTCAGAATTAGTGGGTTTTTGTTTGTCCACCCGCCTCTTGAGGATTGACCACAAGTTCTCAATGGGATTAAGATCTGGGGAGTTTCCAGGCC
>QMIH01002403.1:8837-44854 GCA_003987875.1 Clarias batrachus | reverse complement strand
TTCTCCGGACAAGCCTTTTTCCAGATGCCCCAAACAATCGGAAAGAGGCTTCATCCGAGAATATGACTTTGCCCCAGTCCTCAGCAGTCCATTCGCCATACTTTTTGCAGAAGATCAATCTGTCCCTGATGTTTTTTTTGGAGAGAAGTGGCTTCTTTGCTGCCCTTCTTGACACCAGGCCATCTTCCAAAAGTCTTGGCCTCACTGTGTGTGCAGATGCGCTCACACCTGCCTGCTGCCATTCCTGAGCAGCTCTGCACTGGTGGCACTCCGATCCCGCAGCTGAATCCTCTTTAGGAGACGATCCTGGCGCTTGCTGGACTTTCTTGGACATCCTGAAGCCTTCTTAACAAGAATTGAACCTCTTTCCTTGAAGTTCTTGATGATCCTATAAATTGTTGATTTAGGTTGATCTTAGTAGCCACAATATCCTTGCCTGTGGTTAACACCACCATGGTTAACAATGAAAGAACAATGATTTCAAGCATCACCCTCCTTTTAACATGTCAAGTCTGCCATTCTAACCCAATCAGCCTGACATAATGATCTCCAGCCTTGTGCTCGTCAACATTCTCACCTGAGTTAACAAGACGATTACTGACATGATCTCAGCAGCTCCTTTAATGACAGCAATGAAATGCAGAAAAGATAAGGTTTTTTCTGGATTTAGTTCATTTTCATGGCAAAGAAGGACTATGCAATTCATCTGATCACTCTTCATAACATTCTGGAGTAGATGCAAATTTCTATTATAAAAACTTAAGCAGCAACTTCCAATATTTATGTAATTCTCAAATCTTTTGGCCACGACTGTACATTTCCATTTCCAAATGTAATTTGCATCTGCCTCTTGCTGGTCATGGACAGGTTCTTTCATGTGTGGTAATCAGCATATAGACAAGCACAAAGAAATAACTGTCAAAACTAGTTCAAAGTGGTGAGTGCAGCTTGATTAATATACAAAACTTATTGCTAAATTGTAATCACATCATTTGTGCAAGTATATTGGATTTAGCATCATCAAAACATACTAGTAAACTATAGTCATATTTAGACTTAATAAAAAAACATTCAATAACTGAACACTTGATTAGGATCCGTATATGAATTTGAGGAAGGGCCTCCATCTCATTACAAAACTATGGCATAAATTCTAAAAGATGCTGGGCTCCTTTAATAATTCAGTCGATCCTGAATCTCCCATTCTACCAACATCTCAAATGTGTTTTATATTCAGATCCGGTCAGCACGGAGGCCATGTAAGAACAATGACCTCATTGTCATGTTCATGAAACCACTTTGACACAACTTTTTCCATTTTGGCTGGGTGTGTTATCATACTCACTATTAGTAGATGAGTAAATTTAAGCTATGAAAGCATGCACATGCTCACCAAATAAGCTGTGGTGGAAGCAAATAAGATCTGATCTATACGCCTCAGCAAGATTAACAGAACCAGGCGAAGTTTTTTTTTTTAAAAAGTCCTCAACCGTCCAGTTTTGGTGGCCTAGGGCCCACTGCAGCTTTCTGAGCTTAAAGGCTTAAAAGAGGCAGAACACAACGTTTGTACCCGGTCATAGCCCATCCACCTCACGGTGTCATAAGTTCTGCAGTCTGAGATGCTTACCACAATAATACAGAGTTGATATGTGTTACTGTAAAAAAAAAAAAAAGTGATTTTTTTTCTTCCAGTATATAATAATGTAATAAATTGTTTAATTCAACAATTAAAATTAAACAAACAAATGGGAAACAAGACAAGCATTTCCACTATTCTCTGATTAAAGTGACAACACACACGAGGTACTGTATATAGAAACACACAGCAGGTTCCACTCCTGCCAGCAGAGACTCCTCCCCCCGCCCCGCCCCCGCCTATTTAATTATTTATTTATTTATTTTTTTAAACAGTATAGTTGGGTTGAATTAATGAACTACCTGTGCATATTTTGTCCACGTTTAACATCATGGCTCCCCGATCGAGCGCCTGCCTCCGAAACACGCCGCAAAAAGTGCAGTTGTTCTTCAGGCCCACTTGTTTGACGATGGCGTCCATGGTCCAACCGTATAACTCTTGGTAGGACACGATGGTGAGAGGCAGATCGTACTGCTGCTGGTTTCTCTTCACCGTCTCTAGAGAATCGTCGCGGTATCCCGTGATCCCCTCGTCCACCGAGAGCAGCAGCAGCTTAAGGCCGTAATCATAGCGCGCATTCAGCACTTTCAGAACATGAGCCAAGACCGTGGAGTCCTTTCCTCCTGATGCTCCGATCCCAACCGTCTCCCCGCGAGTGAACAGCCGGCCCGACACAATGGTTTGATGAATCTCTTCCTCAAACGCCCAGAAGAAGCAGGATTTACATAACGAATGGCCGGTTTTGGGGCGTCTGAGCAGCGCTCGGTTTTCTACACAGCTCGTACACTGGATGGGCATAATGACCTAAATCTAATATATCAGTTCTAACCCTTATACAGTTAGAACTAAACCCGCGAAACTGTCCGCTTGAGACACAAGACAGGGGAGTGTATAAACACAACTAGATCACTATCCAAATCATGAAATTACAGATGTTCGTTTGTGTTTAAAGAAAGCAAGAGCAACGCGAGATCTTTGCCAAGCAAGTTACAGCCTCTCGGGTCTGCGATTAACCAACCAACAAATCCACCAACAGCGCGTTTACGATCGAACACAAGCGCTTACCAACGCTGAAACCGCGAAACAGAAGGGACAAGGCAGTTCGGAATGTTAACTAAAACAACCAACTGTAACGTTACTTTCTCAATTAGATCTGCTCTATTGATAATCAGTCGTCTATTCGGTGAACTAATATACAACTTTGTTGACTTAACATAACCTACTCGCATAACTGTCACGCCGTCTAACCATCTTCTTCTCTGATGTTTAGTAGCAGTAAGCGTCAGGTATGTTGTACTTCCGCCACCTTGTCTTCTTCTTCTTCTACGCTGTGGTGCTCATTGAGGGGTTGGCAAACAACGAACTGGTGCTTTACCGCCACCAATTGGTAAGGAGTGTGGATTAGGATTTTACAGTTAGTCTACAACACACTATTTTACTCACAGTACTAGTTAATCCAATAAACCTTTTTTTCTTAGCCTTTTGTTTAAATCCTTACTCTTTCATATTTTTGACATCATAACATGACATGTCCTAATGTCTCTTTTTGCCTACACTAGTTGCAGTTGCCCGTATCGCATTTTGAATAATGTACTGTGCGGTCTGGTATGTAAGCCATGATATAATTGTCCCGCCTCTTCTGTTTTTTTTTTCTTGGCAATCTCATCTGATTTGATTTTGATTAAAAACAAACATCATCCATCATCTTGTCCATTTCTTCTGCTATCTTTTCCATAGCCCCTCCCTAATAAGCTACTTGGCTTTCCCCACTACCAACGTTTCCTACAATTTACTACCATATCTGTGTTCTGTTTGTTTGTGGCTTCTTTTGCAACCAATCTGTCATTTAATTGACCTTTTTTTTTTTTTGTACAATATGTGCTGATACTCTCCCTAGTTCATGGATTTGTAACATTACGTTTTGCCTCTCCTGCATATATTTCCTGCATGAGAGCAGTGCATGCTCAATAGTCTTACTTTGGACCTCACAGACTCCTGTTGGGTGCTTACCTACTATGAGTATAATGCTATTAAGCTCGCTGTGTCCAATTCTTAATCTGCTAATTAATACTACTCTTTGTTTTTTACCTTCCTTGTCTCATCTACTTTGACCTGTATTAAATGTAAATGCATTGTTTTTGTTTAACTAACCCACTTCTCCTGCCAGTGTTGCTTTGCCATTCTCCACACTATACCTTTACCTTCTGATAATTTCATATTGACCTCAAGATTTATTTTTTTGGTTGCTCATCCAAGCTCTCATTTCCCTAGATATCTGAATGGGCTGGGAGCCAAAGAAAAGATCATCCACCCCCCCAGTCTAACTCTTGAGTTAGCTAACAAGATTTAATACACCAGATTATTGTATCTTCTTGCTGTATAAATGTTTGTAAAAGCTGCTGCTGAGTTAATACAAATTATTGTATTTTGATGACTAAGCTTTTCCACTCATTCTAATGCCATCAGTAATACACACAGACAATCAGACGTTCTCTTGCTAATCCCCAATTAGTAACTGGGTTCAATGACTGCAGCTCCACTTCTCTCTGTTTCCTGGTCCTTAGTTTGTCAATGTTTTATCATTTGTCATTTCAACATTTGGTGTAGTGTTAAATCCAGAGGGGTCTAACACTACGGCTGTGCCATCCACACCCATCTCTATTGGCAGCTGATCTTCTTTTCAACCAAAGCCTTCTTTCTGTGCCCTCTTTATCTCCCACCACTCCTCCAGCACTTAATTTGGTGGCTTTCTTTCTCTATGTCCTCTTAAATTGATCCAATAAATAACCATTAACTGTTTTCTGTGTAGCCACAATAGCATTTTACTTGCTTTAACCTGGAGAGCACACACTGGGGAAGTTCTAACTGCTCCTTGACACACTCTTAGAGCTTGAGCTTACATTATATCCAAGTCCGACAACACAGATTTGGCTGTTGATCCATATACTATATAACATTAGCCATCTTTATTCGTATGAGGTCGTATAAGGTCTGTGTATGTACATTTCTTCCCCGTTTCCATAAAACTCCATCATCCACAAATCCCCATATCCACTGGAATACTTCCAAAAAATATAATTTATTATAATAGACAAAGTTTTTAATCTAGCACTAATCTATTTTCTACCTTACATTGGAGCCTATTTTCACCTGAATAGATCATTTGTCTAAAAGGTCTTAAACTTAAACAGTTTCCCTCCAATTTCTATCATGTGCATTTTGATAAATAGACCTACGTTCCACAGCATATCGTAGTCTTTTTACGGACAGAAGACACCGAAGTGTCATTTTTCTACATTCTCAGGACAGAACGTAATATCCTGTTAGCTGTTAGATAATTCACTAATTTAGGACAGGCACCTGTTGAGGAATCCTTAATCTCTGTGACGAGCTGCAATATTTGATCTCTGCGATGTTAAACATCATACAGTCGCCGCCTATCAAAAATGGAAACTATTATGTTTAGTCTTAATCTCCAATCTCCATATAGACTGCAAAACCTCCAGACTGATCTCGCTGTACTGATCTCCATATAGAATATAAAACCAGTTGATTTATAAATATAACACATGAGCTTTTTAAAGTAGGAAACACACTTTATAACCCGGAATTATTGCATTCCTAATATGAGGTGTGGGCTGGGTCCAGATGATTTGGTTATGCAGTTTACAAGTTTGCATGACTTTTTATTTACTTTTACTTTATGATTACTGGTGTATCACCAAGGAAAGCAGTTAAAAAATTTTTTTTTAAATTAAAATGTCATTTTAAATGTGTATTTTTCTGTTTCACAGAAATGTGTCCATCTATTTTCCCTCTAATATTTCCCTCTATTGTGCAGACTTCAATTAGTATATTTTCTAATTTGGTTCATTTTGTCAGTACTGTATATTGCATTCCTTGTTTTCAAATATTATACACTCTCCACCACTTCCCTTTTTTTCTATTTATGTACCTTTAGTAACAAAATCTAATCCTGGCTTCAGCCATTCATTTTTCCTGAACATATATAACATCTGTTTTCCTTCTTAGATTATTAATAAACACCTGCCTATTTGCCTATTAGATCTCTTTTTATCTCTTTTTGGTAGAATAATCAGTTTGTTTTATGAGTTAGCTTGCCCAGTTTTTTTTTTTTAAATCGCACCTGTTATGTGCTAAAATGCCCCCCTGCCACAGAGTGCCCCCCCCCATATAATCTCTATCAAATATTATATTACAACATAAATTCATAGGTTTATGATTTAGAAATTACAAATTAGACCAAATGGATTTGATTATAAAATAAGCATTATAAAAAATTACATGTTGTATAGGGAAAATATATATATTTTTTAATATACAAGATGATATTGCTTATTTAATAATAAAAATAATTTCGTTAMATTTTTCAWCATMAATATTTATTTAGTGCAAGCATTTTTGTATTACATGACAAATCCCTGTAAAATAAATGTGCCACAAAATAAACATTATATGGGAATTATGGTCTCGACACCTGTCACGTGCCAAGGGTTAATTATAATAGTTATATCATATTTGATAACAATAAACCTATGAATTTATGTTGTAATATAATATWTGATAGAGATTATGTAGGGTGGGGGGGCAATCTGTGGCAGGGGGGCATTTTAGCGCATAACACCCCAATGAGCGCGAAACGGATGTGACGTTTCCTGGGCGTTCCCTGTGTGATGACGACTGTTTCCATACTTGGCTTTTTTTTATCCTTAAAGAAATCAGCGACACGCAACACAAAACAACATAACCATGGAGGATAACAATAACTACAAAAAACAAACAAACAAAAAAAAAACCCACCCATTTCTAAGAAATACCCTTTTAATAGGAAATGACGTCATGGCTAGCGCCGAGTTCCTTTTTTTTTTTTTTTCCCCGAATGTCGCCTTAGCGACATGGCTAGCGCGAGTTTTTACCTCATGGATCGACTTTGCACGGTTTTCGTTCTTTTCTTTACGTCAGAATTCACCGACTGACCGAATGAAACACCCGTTAGGCTGATGTTTGTCTCGTAAACGAACAGGCGTTAGACACCTGTCTCTGGATAGCTAACTGGCTAATGCTATTGAAGCCGTTTACGAGGGTAAACATTCGTGTGAAACTAGATCTATAGCCGGAGAATTTACAAATCTACATAATGACAGGTATGTTATGATTAAATTCTTAAATACATCCAACATGAACGGTAATAATATATCTCATGCTGTCTGGTTTGCTGAAAAGCTGGCAGACATAACGACTGGGTTTGTTTGTTACATGTTCTTGCAAGGTAACCATTTGTGATCAGTAAATTCTTTCTTAATTGTGTATAAACTAATTAAACACGTATGTATTTGCTTATCCCCCCTCACACAGATGTTATTCTGTTAAAAGTACCGGTCATCCGGCAGCTCTACCACTGGGACTGTGGTTTGGCGTGTGCACGGATGGTATTGAAGTAAGAGCCAACTCAGCCGTTATCTGGGCTGATAATACATGTATTTGATGTTGTTCGTTAAGTATCAGATTGAAAGTGTTTCTAAAATTTCCCAGATATCTACATCCAGTGAGTGAAGAGGAATTCCAGAGAACCTGCTGTGATCTGAAATTGACAGAAAGCGTGTGGACAATTGACCTTGCATATCTCATGTGGCAGCTAGGTGTAAAACATTGTTTCTGCACACAAACATTAGGGGTAGACAAGGGCTTTAAAAATCAGGTATGCCAAAATTTTTGTTGTGATTACTTAACAAGATAATGAGTAATTTGGTCACACTGCACGAGTGATGGTTTTTATTGTATTAGTCAACATATTTTTATGCTGTAAAATTCTGACTTTTTTGCAGGCTGTGCAATTTGAGCAGATACTGTGTTTTAGCTATTTATTATTTTAACAGTTAAAAGTAAAGAACAGGATTATGAGTTGGGAAAGACGGATCAGTGCGGCCAATACGGTCTTAAGGAGGACTGTGCTTTGATTTTTTTTATAGACACACTATATTGCCTTGATTGCTCACCCATCGAAATCAATAAGTTCAGGGTTTCCGATCACTTTCTTAGTTACATGTATATATAATCAAGCACCTAGGCATGCAGATCGCTTCTACAAACATTTGTGAAAGAAAGGGTTGCTCTCAGGAGTTCCGTGAATTCCAGCATGAGACCATGATGGGATGCCACCTGTGTGTCCATTTGTGACATTTCCTTGCTACTAAAGATTCCACAGTCAACTTTTAGTGGCATTATAACAAAGTGAACGCAATTAAGAACGACAGCATGACAGGCCTGACAGAACGACAGGCCATGTAAAATCACTAAGCGGGGTTAGCGGAAGCTGAAACGCGGAGTGCACAGAGGTCGCCAATAGCTACAGACATCCAAACTTCATGTGGCCTTCAGATTAGCTCAAGAACAGTGCATAGAGAACTTCATGGAATGGGTTTCCATGGCCAAGCATCTGCATCCAAGCCTTACATCAATCCGATGAACGAGTCTGGCTTTGGTGGTTGCTGGGAGAACAGTATTTATCTGACTTTATTGTTCCAAGTGTAAAGTTTGGTGGAGGGAGTTATAATGTGGGGCTGCTTTTCTGGAGTTGGGCTCAGCTCCTTTAGTTCCAGTGAAAGGAACTCTTAATGCTTCAGTATACCAAGACGCATTGGACAATTTCATGCCTCCAACTTTCTGTTCCAACATGACCTGTGCACCAGTGCACAAAGTAAGTTCCATAAAGACATGGATGTTTGAGTCTGTTGTGGAAGAACTTGACTGGCCTGGACAGTCCTGATCTCAACCCGACAGAGCCCCTTTGGGCTGAATTAGAGCATTAGAGCCAGGCCTTTTCGTCCAACATCAATGTCTGACCACACAATGCGCTTCTGGAACAATGGTCAAAAATGCCCATAAACACACTCCTAAACCTTTTGGAAAGCCTTTTCAGAAGAGTCGAAGCTGTTACAGCTGCAAAGGGTGGGCCAACATCATATGAAACCCTATGGATTAGGAATTTTGTAATGTTATTTAAGTTCATATGCATGTGAAGGGAGAGCGAATACTTTTGGAAAGAGAGTGTGTGTGAGAGATATATAGTGTATGTAAATATGGAGTGTGTGTGTGTGTGTATATAAGTAATATGTACCGTATATTAGAGCTGGGTGATATACCCTATAAATAAATTTTAGACCAAGTTCGATTTTCGATTTTAAAAAGATTATTTAAAATGAACAAAAATGGACAAAAAAACAGACTGTATAAGTTAAGTTTTAGTTAAGACCTAAATTACTTTTTATAAAATAAATCATTCTAAAAAATAGAATATATATATAGCCAGTGTTTTCGTGCTGCCGCTTGTCTTGTTTAGCTCGCAGCGGCAAGCCCAACGCCGATTCATCAGTGTGTCTGTTTGAGATGCTCGAGTAAATTAGTCGTGCTGCTTCCTTTAGTTGCCACAGACAGATTTTTCACCGGGCTTTGGCTTGTTCTGTGTGTAACATTGCGAATCCAAACAATTGTTCAGCTGTTGGAAACAAGCTCTTTGGTTTCATCAGAGCGCACAGAGGGGCGATTTTCATTTTTCAACATAGACCACAAACTCGAATTAATCGATAGTAATGATTAATCACGCAGTTCTAATGTATATACACACACACACACACACAGGCTTATGCAAAAGGTTAGGCACCTCTTGATTAACAGATTTTGGTGATTTTTTTTTTTTTTTAATTCTCTTGGAAATGGAAAAAATGCACAATATTTTCAGCAAACATTGATGCATAGTTATGTCTTATGCCATAAACTAAACAAAAAGAAAAAAATCATGGCACTGTGCAAAATTTTGGGCACCCTAAGAGTTCCAGAGTCTCATTCTTTTTACAAGGTTTCAGACCTTAATCAGCTCATTAAATCTGATGCAGGCAACAGCTGTCATTAGTAAATGCCAATCTCAAAGCAAATACCTTGACTCTTTAAACCTTGTGCACACACTTGCTACACTCAACAACCATTCAAATTCAAATTTTATTTGTCACACACACATTCATACACAGTACGATATGTAGTGAAATGCTTAGGCGACTGCCCGTGACCTTAGAATAAGAAACTATTTAAGAGTATTTACACAAAGGAATATAACAAAGAATGTAGAGGTAGATTTACCTAAGCGTAAAATAGTAATATATAAAATATATGAAATATATGTACGGTAAAAAATATACATAAGAAAAATATAGAAAAAAATATAAGAGAATAAGAAGAAAAACCTGGGTGGTAATATTAAAGCCTAGGTGAAACTAGGTGAAYAGTACGGAAAAATATGAATATAAATAGAGATGTCCAGGGGGTGTGCAAGAATGCTATAAAGTGATTTTGTGCTTAAAGTGACATGTGCTATAGACCATGGGATAGCAAAGCGTTGTCTGCATGTAGTGTCCACAATGAGAAATGTAATTAAGAGTTCAGGGGAACTGTGGAGGTCAAGATGAGATCTGGAAGAAAACTCTCGGAGAGAACTGCTCGTATGCTGGTCAGAAAGACGAATCAAAACCCCGATTTGACTGCAAAAAACCTGCAGGACGATTGAGCAGACTCAGGAGTGGTGGTGCACCGTTCCACTGTGCAGCGATGCTTGCACATACAAGATCTTCATGGAAGAGTCAACAGAAGAAAACCTTACCTGCATCCCCATCATAAAATCCAACGTCAGAAGTATGCAACAGAACATCTACAGAAGCCTGATGCGTGTTGGAAACAAGTGCTGTGGACTGATGAATTTAAAAAAGAACTCTCTGGCCACAATCAGCAAAGGCCTGTTTGGAGAAAAAAAAGGAGCAGCATTTCATGAATAAAAATGGATTCCACTAAATACCAGCAAATTCTAGAAGCAAACATCACACTATCTGTTAAAAAAAAAAAGAGGATAACGTTTTCAACAGGACAAAGATCCTAAACAGACCTCGAAATCCACTATGGAATACCAAGTGATGCAAGCTGAAGATTTTGGAACGGCCATCACAGTTCCCAGATTTAAACATCATTGAAAATTTGTAGGTAGATCTTAAAAGGGCTGTGCATGCAGGACATCCAAAGAATATTACAGAACTAGAAACCTTTTGCAAGGAAGACTGGGAGAAAATCCCAAGTACTACAGTAGGAGTCCTGTCAAACAGCCGCCTGGAATATGGCAGGTCCCATAGCGAACCATGACAAGTCCGTGCACGGAACGTGATCCCCCGCGATGATGCAGTTAACGATGCCCCGCCCCATAAACGCCCCCATGCGCTTTCCAATAAGATGGTTGCAATGATGTATAATCTCACCAGGTGGAGCATTGACTGCTTCAGGTAACTGCAGTGTCCAGGCAGTTTATACAGCATGTCTATATACTGTACAGGCGTCGTCAAAATAGTTTCATAAATAGATGATGTGGTAAAAAAAATCAAATAAAACAATTTTTAAAATCACTCAATACACAACCCATGATGCTTATGCTATTCAAAATTAATTAATTTCTTAATAAATAAAATTAGTTATTGCAATGTTTTCCAAGACATCCTTAATAATCCTTAAAGACACGGTAACATCTGTTTACCTATACCGATAGCTGTAGATACAGAATATAAATGCAGGCTATGTATTTTACATTACGGTGTATTTTATCTAGTTCCGTTTAATACGCTGATAGATAATATTTTGCTGAAAATTAAAGCTTAAAATGTAACTTCTGCTTGGGTTTGTTTTAGTTATATTTTGTTTTTTTTTTCACTGATAAATTGGCAAAATTGACATAACAAATTGATTAATGGCGCATAATATCTGGAACAAATATCTGTCCATACGGATGTTGCGTGGAGCGGTATAGAGAGCCGCACCACAAGATGTTTTTAATGATAAGAGCTTTTACGCAGGACATGAGAGGGGTTTAACGAAATAAGAGTGTTTGAAAGTGCTTATGATACGCACGGGAAGACCTTTCCGTTTGGAGGTGGTGTGGGATTATTAATTAGGAAACTTGAAAGGAAACAAAAGAAAACTGATAGCACAAAATAAACAAAGCTCTGATGTCTACGGAGAACGGACGGGGCTCTGGAATAAAAAAATTTAAACTTTTGATCCTCTCTGGGCTTATGACATGGATAGTATACCTAGAGTAAACTACTTATTTTTAATGCTTACTTTTTTCTCCTAAAATGTGTGTGTGTGCGAGAGTGTGTGCGTGTTCTTTGTTCATTCATGCCTTTTCTTGGTGCTCAATGTCGACACATTTTTCCGTTTTAATGAAGATATGTTGACATATTCACGAATCAGGTAGTTTAGTTAACACTATCTGCACAAGCACACACAAACTCTCCGTGCAGATACACCGTGCGGGGAGCAACTGAACACAGGTCTTCACTTCGTAATACACATGTCCATAAATAAAAAGGAATAGTTATACATGTACGCTAAATATATCTCACTTAAATATTACAGATTAAAAGAAGGAAAGTAGACGTGCTGAGCTTCAGTTCATTGTGATGCAGACGAAAGGTCTAGGAAGGAAACGGTTGTCGTTATTTTACAAAATCTGAATATATTCGGTAAATTTGTGAATTACACTGAAAGTATCAACTCCAACTATGAAGTCTGATTTGGTACCATTTAAACATTTTATTTGTATTTATTCTATTTTTTTTCCTGGGCGAAATACATTTTAGGCAGAGACGTCTGCTCGGTCTTGTTAATTCGTATTAAACCCCTCATATCTGATTCTGTAAGTGTATAATCTTTAATAAGGTTGGCCTAAAACAATATTGTTTCCAATGCTGAAGCAAACAGGATTTTGATTTTGTTTTGGTCTATTTGTTGAATACAACGTGATACAACAAAGAATACAGAAGTGTATCATCTTTAATAAAGTTAGCCTAAAAAACAATATTGTCTCCAATGCTGAAGCAATTGTTTTATTCTAGTCGTTGAATACAATGTGACGGCGCGCTCTGAGGTGAACACCCACAGAACCTCCAGTTACTGTAATCCCTCTTCTCACCTTTCATTCATGATAAGTGTGAACTTATTAAACCGGTTTCACTGATGGGGGAATTAGCAGAATTGAGGGGTTTAAAATAAATTAACAAGACCGAGCAGACGTCTCTGCCTAAAAGGTATTTCGCCAGCAAAACATAAATAGAAACATATAAAATTGATATACTCTGAGTGTAATTAATAAATTTACTGAATATTTTCAGATTTTGTAAAGTAACGAAACCTCTTTCCTTCCTGGACCGTTTTGTCCGCATCAAAATGAACTGAAGCTCAGCACGTCTACTTTCCTTGTTTTAGTCTGTAATGTTTAAGTGAAATAAATTTTGTGTATATGCTTAAATATTCCTTTTTTATTTATGGACAGGTGTAGTATGTTTGATCTGCATTATTGCAGGAGGCGATGACTTTCTGGGGGAGTATGTCTGGAAGTACGAGCCGCGGGTTCACACACGCCGATGAACAGCTTTATTTCAGTCATAAATTCACAATCACATTCCAGCTATGATTTCCAGCCGTGGTCAAATAATGGATGAAATAATTATTCAATGCTGGACACAAACAGCAAAAAAACATGATTTATTATTTTTATAAAAAGGCAGAAGCACTTTGTGTTCATATTTGTTAAAATCACGTGATTGCAACTCAGTACCAATTTGTGTTCTTGAGAACAAAGCGCCATCTACTGGTGGCACCAGGTAAATGAATAAATAAGGCTTGAATGGGCATGTTTACTGTGAAATCTTGCCACACCTTCCTGGCAGGATAGGGAGGGGGACCACGGGGTCCAAAGGGAAGCCGCATGGGACCTGCACGGCGTTCACATAGCCGCGGCTATTTTGTGTGGCTCCTACTGGAAGTAAGCCAGAGGTGGTGTTACTACGTTCTGATTATGTTGGGTGCCCAAACTTCTGCACAGTGGCACAATAATGTTTTTATTTTTTATCTTTGGTCAATTTATGACATAAAAAGTAACTATGCACCAATGTCTCCTGAAGACATTATGCATTTTTTCCATTTCCAAGAGTTTTCAATAAAAAAAAAAAAAAATCACCAAAATCTGTTATCAATGGGTGCCTAAACATTTGCATAAGACTGTGTGTTTTTATATATATATATATATATATATGTGTATGTATGTGTGTGTGTGTGTGTGTGTATATAAATAAATATATATAAATAAATATATATAAATGATTGTGTGTGAGTTATTATATACACACACAGGGTGTAGACATACTTTGCAAAAGACAGACGCCATAGCAAAAGATTAGAATTGTGCAGTGTGACCCAAGTTTAACTCAGTACTAATGTTTATTCTTTTTTCCTATTTTAGTCTTTCTACAAAAAGCATTTTGATACCGAAGAAGACCGAGTAAATGAACTGTTCCTGAAAGCAGAGAGCAGAGGCGTAGTGGTAAAGAAATGGTATTAACATGTTTTCAGTTATGTATATGTGGCAAGTTAATATGTTGTTGCATGATTGTGTTGGATCTGTTGTAGGTTCTAGCACATTAATCAAGATTCTCAAAAAATCTGGATAATGGAAGGTGACATGGGTAACTCTGGTTCTGGAACTGCCACAGGATAGTTTCAAAGTACCAATTTGTTATAGTGTAACTATGAACCCATATGGGTAACCAATAAAAGATCCCTATGTCACTCTTGTCTCATGATTATTCACAATGACTTAAGTGACACGTGACCAGGTAATTTCTGGTTAATCATAGAACTATGGGTTGTGTACTTTAACAATTGAGCAGTCTGAATCCATGTTTTTCATTATAAAATAAAAAAATGAGACACTCTTTTTTTCAATGTCACTTTTTTGGGGGGATTTTTTTGCTCAAATAAAAAAAAAGGAAAATGGATGATGAGCATTCACTTCCCATTTTTTTTATATTGGCCACGAAGAGCGTCCAAGAAGGTTTTTCATCTTTTTTTTTTTTCATGTGTTTTTTTTGCTTGAAGGTCATAATTATTTTTGTGCCATTTAAAGAAACCAACCTTACAAGCTAATACATGATTTCTCGGCTGCACAGGTCTTTTAGCAGTGTGTTTTTTTTTTTACAAATAAATCGTTAAGTTAATAAACTGGTGTAGTTAGACAGCAAGCTCATAGTTACCACTTCAGTGTCTATAAGTGCTAGTTTTACTTTGAGACCAGAAGTAGTTCTTGCATTGCTTTCGAAATATGTTTAGGGAAATCTGTATTGTAAAGTTTTGCAGGATTTTCGCAGAAAATATAGCTCCATACAATGGAATTCATTGATTCTGTGACTGATGGTAAAAAAGCGGGATGAACACCCAGTACCCAGTCCTGTACACAGTACACAGCCATGGCCAAAGGTTTCGAGAATGACACAAATGTAAATATTTACAAATTTTTAAAAAAATCACAAAGTCTGCTGCTTCAGTGTTTTCGATCTTTTAGTTAGATGTTACTATGGTATAGTCTTACCAATATTTGTCAGTACAAAAGTCCATAGTTGCAGTATTGACCTCTGTCTCTTTCAAGACCTCTGCTGTCAGTTATCATAGTGACTGGGCCACATCTTTACTGATGGCAGTCTGTTCTTGCATAAACGATGCTTTGAGTTTGGCGTGGTCAAACTTTGTGGTTTTTTTTTTTTTGTCCAATTGCCTCTTGAAGATTGACCACAAGTTCTCAATAGGATTACGGTCTAGGGAGTTTCCTAGCCACCGAGCTAAAATTGACATGTTTTGTTCCCTGAGCCATGTGGTTGTCATTTTTGCCTTATGTGAAGGTGCTCCATTATGCTGGAAAAGGCAGTGTTTTTCACCAAATTGTTCTTTGATTGTCCTATGCAAATTCTTTTACTACCCCCTTCCTGCTTGTGATGTAACATGTTTTTCTAAACTTGAGGTTAGCTTTGGCTTTCCATTTTTTCCTGATAAATCATTCTATCAAGCATTTTAAAATATTAATATTCCATGTACAGTATTTGACGCTTGTATTACACAAATGATCTTGTTTTGCCCTGGTTAATTTTTTCTGACCATTGTTTTTTGTCCGCAGCTCTGTGACTGTTCAGGATCTTCAGACTCATCTGAACCATGGACAAGTGGCCATTGTGTTGGTAAATGCTGTAGTGTTATTGTGCGATCTTTGCTCCAATCCAGTCAAGTACTGCTGCTTTTTACCTGTGAATCAGAAGTGTTTCTGCAGCACACCTGATTACCAAGGTCACTTTGTAGTAGTGTGTGGATTTAATCGTACAGCTGGCTGCATCTTCTATAACAACCCTGCTTATTCTGACCGTAAGTACTGAACATGCATATGACAGTGTATATATTGCTAAAGGTTCATTTTCTGTTAAGGGAAACATTGACTGGGAGAAGATAGTGATTTATCGTTTGCGATTTGTAGATATTTATTAAAGTTTTCCAGATGTACTTTCAAATCTTTTAGTCTGTTTACTACTGACAAATGTGAGTGAAAATTGTCATTCTGGTTTATTTCCTTTTTGGTTTATTTTCTAATGGAAATTTCCATTAAACACAACATCCGAGCGTCACGTGATCACAACTGAGCCAATGGTTTTTCTCTCTCTTGCGCTGCGGGAATTGTGGGTTATCGTCTCCCCTGCTGGTTCTTAGTGTGCGTCTCTCACTGGTATAATCACCATCAGTGCACGCGTGTACTGTTTACCATAACACTGTGACCATTTGTGTCAGTCTGTACTTATGTGTGTGTGTGTGTGTGTGTGCGCATAATTTGACACCGTGCCCCTTCACACAGGTGCTGTGTGTGTGCTTGTCTTTATACACACACACACGCACACACACACACACACACACACACACACACACACACACACACAGCGCCTGCACGTGTAAACGGGAAAGCTTATCTGTCAGGATTTATTTTTACTTTAGGTAAAGTGCAGGTTAATTTGTTTTATTTTTACTTTATATATTGTATTAATTATTTTTATGTATTTACTTTTTTGGGCTGTGGAACGAATCATTTACGCTTCCATTATGTATGCGAAAAATTGCTTTGATTTACGAGTGTTTTGGAATATGAGCCCGCTTCTGGAACAAATTATGCTTGTAATCCAAGGTTCCACTGTATACGGTGGGTTCACAACTGTAATATATCTTATTGTGTTGCACTATTAGTACTTTAATACTTAGGCCTGATTGAGCTCAAGCCCTTTGTCATTTTATTTTATTTGAAATATGCAAATTACTGATCATGATTTTCACAATTAACTGTGAGGTTTCAAAACTATAATAATATTAAATATGGATTGTTCTATTAGTGTACAACAATGTAGGCCTGTGAGGTCACGATGTAGGTTTTAGTCAGGTCATGCCTTTTGTCATTTCAGCAGCACCTTATCAATTGAATGACCTGGTGGAAAATATTCCTGATTATTCCTGAAGGCCAAGTTATTTATTCAGTAATTGTAGTTTTCATAGCACTTATGGTGCTATGACTATTGCTGACTGTAGACAGTTCATGTGTTCGAGGGCCTTTTAAAATAATATAGTAGTTTTACATTAACAGTGCTGAAGAAAAGTTTTCAGACCTTTTAATGTTTCTGCATTTTATGCTTCACATTAATCTTAAAATGGATTAAAAAAAACGTTCCTCTCATGATTCTATCCACAGTACTCCACAAAGTTTCATTAATTTATGTATATAAAAAAAGTATTCAGACACTTCACTTTGGCAGCAATGATGGCCTCAAGTGCTTGTCATTGTGCCGCAAGTTTCTTCAATTTTTCTTGGGATCGTTCAAAGTCATCCTGGATGGATGGGCAGCATCACTGCAGAGTGGCTCTTTGAAGAGGCTCTTGGGTTCAGGTCCAGACCCTGATTGGGCCACTCTAGGGCTTTGACAGAGTTGTTCTGTGGCCACTCTTGTTTTCTTGCTGGTGTACTTGGGCTGTTGTCTTGTTCAAATGTAAACTTTTTTTAAGACCACAGCTTGTGATCCTGAGCATTCTAGCTGCACATAAGCAAACCTCTGTTATTACGTTCACGTTATAGAGTAGTTAGGGAATACAGTAGGAGGCATGTCAAACAGCCGTCTGGACCATGGCGGGTCCCTTCGCGAACCATGACATGTCCCTGCACGATCTGTGAACGGAATGTGATATCCCCCCATCCCCCCCCCCGGCGCATGAGACGGCGCAGTTAACAATGCCCCGCCCCATAAACACATGCAATGCTGTATAATCCCAAAAGGTGGAGCATTGACTGCTTCAGTTAACTGCAGTGTCCAAGCACCCTTAAACAGTTTGTCTATATACAGGCGTGGTCAACATAGTTTCATAAATAGAT
This sequence comes from Clarias batrachus, assembly GCA_003987875.1. Classification (NCBI taxonomy): domain Eukaryota; kingdom Metazoa; phylum Chordata; class Actinopteri; order Siluriformes; family Clariidae; genus Clarias; species Clarias batrachus. The sequence continues at coordinate 26,885 of QMIH01002403.1, read as the reverse complement.
GATATGGTAAAAAAAAACAAAAAAAAAAACAGATTTTTCAAATCACTCAATAGACGACCCATGATGCTTATGTTATTTAAAATTAATTAATTACTTAATAAATAAAACTAGTTATTGCAATATTTTCCAAAACATCCTTCGGAATCCTTAAAGACACGGTAACATCTTTAATTAATCTATACTGTAATTTATCTATACTGATCTAACCCTGCATTATGTTCCCCCATCAAAGATCTGATGGAGCATTAATCACTTATCACAACTGTGAATAGATGAGGCAGCAGAGACAGATAAAATCCCCATAAACATTCACACTTGAAAACAATACTAAAACAACTCAAAAGTTCCAGAGGTTTGGCGCCTGTTATCACAGGACAGGGATCACATTCAGTATACTACTGTGTTTTTCACTGCTTAGATTTTTTTGCCTTAGTTTCGTTTGGTTTTACGCGATTTCATGTGCTATTTGTGTATACGTGTATGTGTGTGTGTGAGAGAGCGAGAGAGGGCTTATATTGTGATTTATCCAAGATTACTAAAGCCTGGCTTACTACTACTAATAAATATTTCAATGTAACCCATGAGTCTCAATCACAAAATCAGCCAACGCTGTAAACAGATGACACAACAAATCATATACTCTTAAAATCACGTTTTATTTGAACATTTAAAAATGTATACAAAAAAATATAAATATAAAAACAATCACCAATTATTGTTAAAGCCAGTCCGTGGCTGCACAGGGTCAAGTTTACATGGGCTTCTCAGACTTTCGTTAATTTTACTTTTGACTCGAAACCAATATGGCTTATTAAAGCTGCACTGCTTTATTGGACATGGCTGTTCTGTAATGTTCAGAAAAATAAACACTGTTTAATGCACATTAAAATTATTTTATTTAAATTTTTTAATCTAATCTAATACACTTTTAATCTACAAAAATAAAATGGACAGTAGCATTACTGCAACAATATTTTGGATTTGTATTATCAAAGCTTTCCGAAGTCCTCAAGATTTTTCTAATGAAGGAAGTAATTAATTTTTCCGATCATTTCTGACACCCCATGAATGCGGTATTTAAATTTTACTAGCGATCATGTGTGTTGATGAATCTAATGCTTATTACTGTGTCATCATCACAGCCCCAGAGAACAAATATTTCAATCGACATTTCAGGCATTTAAGTGGCACCGAAATTCGCGTTCTGTTTTGGTCCGGTACATAATGGTTATATAGGTACCGGTGCCGTATTGACACCGGTTTTTAGATACCCAACCGTAATCGTATATGAGGATTAGTTCATCTCTGAAGCCAAACTACTTACCGGGTATTGAAGCCCCACTACTCCTTAACTGATAAACACTTCAGGGTTTTTATTCAGCTTTCGTTAACTAAGCGCTCGCGCTACCGTGCAATGTCACAGCCAAAGTGGGGAAAATATACACCTGGATACGAGTGTTCAGCTTGCTAGCTCCTGTAAATCTAGCCTCAGCTTGTGTCTCTCATGGACTGCATCACATTACATTCCAGTCACAGAAATAACCTGCAGATTTACCTAAAGAATAAATAAATTCTGAATTTATCTAAATCCAGACAACACTCAGTCAGATTCTGAAGATATTTTCAGAAAACACAAACACTCTTCTTATAAGGTTTTTGAGTAGTGCAGCTTTTGTAATAGCGACATGAATAGTATTTCCGAAGTTTTAGCGTCTTTTTGAGGGAAAGGAGTGACCTTGTGAGTTTATGACTGACAGTAAGCTGTCATGTTAACTCCAGTTCTCTAAAGTCACATCTGACTGCTGCTGGTGCTGCCAGTGATATTCAGAACGTCTGATAAACCCTGAATAAGGTCCATTATGCTGCCATCTTCATCTCTGTAGTGCAATTTAATAGCATCAGTTCGGCGGGGGTGGGATGGGTCGTTAAAATCACGTGATTGCAACTCAGCGGAGCTAAATTGCTGGCTTGTGTTAAAGTGTTCTTGAGAACAAACCGCCGTCAAGTGATGGCACCAGGTAAATGAATAAATGAGGCTTGAATGGGCATGTTTACCGAGAAATCTTGACCCGCCTTTCTGGCAGGAGAGGGAGGGGTATCACACCGTCCAAAGGGCACACCATCTGCATGGCGACAGCTATTTGAGGTGGGGTTTATTAAATTGAAAAGATCAATTAAGTAGTTGATCAAGGATACAACAACAGAGAAATTGTTGCACAAATGACAGGATCGTTATGTAAAAAGTTTATTACAGTGCAACCTCGGATTATGGGTAACATGGTTTCAGTTCAGCAAGACGAGCAAAGATTTTTTAATACTTTTGACTTGAAAAATGAACAAGTCTTGGTTTACGAGTATCATGTATCATGACGCCGAGCATCACATGATCATAACTGAGCCAACGGTTTTCCTCTCTCTTGTGCTGCGGAATTGTGGGTAATCGTCTCCCCTGCTGGGTCTTGGTGCGTGTCTCTCACTGGTATAAATTAATATCAGTGCGCGCGTGTACTGTTTACTATAACACACATGTGCATGCACATGTAAAACAAAAGAAAGTCTCATTAGAGAGGTTAAAAATCCATTTTCTCTCTGTCTGTATCAGCCTGCAGTGCACGCATGTCATTTGACACCGTGTACTTTCTCTCTCTCACACACACACACACACACACACACACACACACACACGTGCACTCCCTGTCCCCCGTCACATTCACACCCACACACACACCGCTCTACACAGAAACACTGCTCTGTTGCGATTCTTTTCAAAGGTAAAGTGCAGGTTATTTTTTTATTTATACCTTACAGTAGTGATACGCTCAGTCGAGTGTCATTAGAGACATTTCTTTTATTTTCCTGTAAAAGTTATGTTTCCGTTGTGTGTGTGTTGTAAAACTTAAAAAGCCGGGTGGGGTGGGTGGGGGATAAGTTTACTATGTAAGACGAGGAGAGAGGGGGGGCTAATTCCACACATGCAAACAAACACAGCGTCTACGCACAGGAACGTTTATCTGTCGGGATTTGTTTTTTTTTTTTAAAGGTAAAGTGCAAGTTAATTTGTTTTATTGTTACTTTATATTTTATATTATTTATTTTTATGTGGATTGAATAATTTAAGTTTCCATTCTTTCTTATGGGAAAATATGATTTGATTTACAAGTGTTTTGAAGTGAGCGCGCTTCGGGAACAAATTATGTTCATAATCCAAGGTTCCACTGTACCTTTTGTGTAGTTCTGTAGCTTTTTATTTTCCAATCAAAATGTTTAGAATATGTTGCATTTCTGCAGCTTTAAAGCGCCGTTAGTTTACCCTAGTGAAAATACTGCCAGTAACCTAAAAAAACAAACACTGTTTTTCTTTACTTCCAGTACTGGTGTTCCTTTACGGTTGAATAGTCTTCTTAGGGAATTAATGGATTTAGTTGAAATGTAGCCTCACATTCTTGTCCTTGGCTGCTGAAGTAGAACCTTTTGCTGAGTGTTCCATCAGCTTCAAGTTTTGATGAAACTATTCTTCAATGGTTTTATACTCACCACAGTTTTGTAAATATTGTTTATATGTGAATTCCAATAGTCTACCTGTCAGCGCGAAACAATTTGGCCGCATTAACCATGGTTTTACGCTGCCAGAACAACTGCTCACAGGATGTATTTTTCACACCATTCTGTAATCAGCATTTTCTCAATATAGTGAAACCAGCTGGCTAGTATGCCACCCACGCCATGATCAAAATTTCTGAGAATTTTTTTCCCCATTTTCATTTTGATATGAACATAAACTGAAGTTCTTTATATAGATTTTTTGCATTGTGCATTATAAATGCAATGCGCTAAATTGTAAAATTTGTATAAATGTGCAGGTGGACAGATGAGCTCCATAAGTGTATCATAATATAAAATGCTGAGGTAGTTTTTTTTTTATAGTTCTGTTTACTTAATAAAAAAATTGATTGATTTAAAATGAGGTAATTATAATTGATTACCTCATTTTTTGAGTTTTGCCAACTTAATCCGGTTTACAGTGTGTGCACTCACGCATTTAATAATAAATTAAATTTTAAATTATCTTTACTAAAGTTTGAAATTCTCCATAACCCTCTAATAAAAGCTCTTGCTCCACTTGAGAAAAAAATTGCCATTTCGTCAACCAATCAAATGGGTTGTGATCAGTGTTTCTACTGTCGATGCACATCGCCTTTTAAACCAACGCACGAACGCGCAATAATCCTGGACAACTCAATCCAGCGATACTAATCAACAACGGGTGTGCTCGAAGAACCAAATTAGCCACGTCGTAATTAGCACGATGATCTCATCTTAGATGCATCAATTCATCAAGTGACGTATGAAGAACGGACCCTTGGAATATACTGCAATGCATTTTCATTTTTATAAGTTGACCTTACTGCTACTCTTTTTATTTCTTTATTACTTGACATGTCAACACACGGTTCATTATTTTGTAGTTTATGATGTTTACATTTCTGTATTTAATGCAGTATGGACAATGGCAGCATTATTCAGAAATGTCCTTACTCCAGTAACAGGAATCACATTAAATGGTTGTTACTAACTAACATTTCTTTGAACAGGTGTGTGCTGTACTAGTATTAGCAATTTTGAAGAGGCAAGAAGGAGCTATGGAACAGATGAGGACATTCTTTTCATCTTCAAGGACAGCTGATCACAGGATGCACCTTTTTATTTTGAGTCACAGTGAGGGCTTCACGTAGGCAAACATCAGCATCGGTATGATCATAAATAAAAGAGGACAACTCCGTAAACTCAGGAACAAATGTGTATATTCCATACTCACAAGCACACACTGACTTAAAAACAAGCCAGAAACTATATCACCTGATACAAACAAAAACAGATATCCGGTCATTTTAGTATTAAGAAAACCAATATTGATACAAAGCGGCATGGTGGTGTAGGGGTTAAGCACTGTTGCCCTGCACCTCCAGGGTCCGGGCTTTGTGTGCATGGAGTTTGCATGTTCTCTCCGTGCAGAATAGGCTAATTGACATTCCCAAATTGGCCGTAGTGTGTGTGTGTGAGCGCCCTGCGATGGATTGGCACCATGCCCAGGTGCCAATCCATGCCTCGTGCCCCAAGTCTCCTGGGATAGGCTCCAGGCCCCCTGCGACCCTGAATACAGGATTAAGCGGTATAGACGATGAGTGTGAGTATTGATACAAGGGTAGATGAATGTACCAACTTGTTGCAAAAATAAATACAGTTGATAGCAAAAAAAAGTCTTTTTTTTTGCAATTTAATTCAGAAAGTAAAATTTGTATATTCTAGAATCATGTGAATTGAAATATTTCAACATTTGTTTGTTATAATTAAGATAATCCGTTTTAGTAACACTGATTAAGCTCATAAAAGAAATAAAGGAACAAAAAAAACATTTTTTGTGCTGTGTACCTGGTCTATGTGCTATGCTATCTTCGCAGGTGACTACTGTACGTTTTTTATTTTATTTTTTAGTAACAGTAAACATGCAGCTTTTTTTCCTCTGTCATAAGCAGCACTTCATTAACACAGTGTTAACACGGTGTACCAAGTGTTTCTGACTGGCATTGATGCTTTCACAAATGTCATTCAATCACCTTTTATCATTAGAGGAATGAGTAGTGCAGATCTTTGCTTTAATTAGTGGTGCTTGCGTATGGAGTAAAATCAATGTCAAAAATAATCGTTCATTAAAAAAAAATCAATAAAAAAAAGATTTTTGTGTAATTCTGTGTTTTGTCTGAGTTGGGTTCCAAAATCTCTGGCCATGACAGTTTACAGATACAAGATACTGTGTGCTTGTTACAGTACAACTCTCATACAACTCTATACGACTAATATACTGACAGTTTACAGACACAAAACTCTCAGAACTTATTTTATTTTATTTTACGACTCCTCGGTTACACGGACGAATTGCGAAATTACACCCACGAATATAGTTTACACAACTGTCAAAAATACGTCATCAAGGCCACATGTACAGGCATTACTATCCAAGGGAAGAGGTGTTGATTTTTTAAAACCGTTTCAGGTAAGTTTTTTTTTTTTTTTTCACTGATTCGGACATGTTTAAGCGAAGTAACATTAAAATCTTAACTACTATAGTTAAAAATCTCTGTAGAGTTTAAAGTAGTGGCAGGGTGGATGCTCCTCGAATCGACGCCTCTTCCCTCGGATAGTAATGCCTGTGCATGTGGCCTTGATGACGTATTTTTGAAGGAAAAGGTATTACCTTCGGTCGGAGTCATATATTTCAGTTGTACCGTAACACACAAACTCTTATATCTGTAAACTGTCATGGCCGTAGATTTTAGAATCCAACTCGGACAAAACACAGAATTACACACAATTTTTTTTTTAAACACACGATTATTTTTGACAGTGATTTTATTCCATACTTCGAAGCAAAGATAGACTTAATATTGAGATCAATTTTGCCGGATTGTAGCGCAGACCCAGAATTTCCCAGAAATCTCAAATTTACCACATTTGAAAAGGTTTGCAAGCTCTGTCAGAACATACCCTGCAAGAGGGTATAAGTTGTACCTCTGGGGTGCAAGAGGTTTCCAAATTTCCAAATGGGGAAAAAAATCCCATAGACAACATTGATTTTGATGGATTAAAGTGCAGAGCAAGAATTTGTTAGAAATCTCAAATTTACCACATTATACCACAAAATACATAGTTTCACCCCTGGGAAACAACAGGTGCCCAAATTTGCCCCATTGAGTTATGGGGAATTTGGTGCATGACTAGTCCCGTTTGTCATAGACCCATGAAAGAGGTGTCCGATCGTTTGGCTTGTTTGGGAATGGGTGACTTGACATGACTTTTCTAAGGGGTGAGTGGTAAACTGCCCCAGCAGAGGGCATTTAACATACAATAGAACTTCCATACAAACTTTGAAACTGAATTTACCTGTGGATCCCACTGCCGTGGAGACAGAGGAGGGCTCATTTAACTCCGGCAACCAGTCAGTCTTACACTTTATCATGATGCGCATAAGCCACGCCACCCAGCAACATCATTAACATGCTGTTAGCATGTTGTTAACACTATTAGCACGTTGTTAGTATGATGCTAAAAATATTAGCATTTTGCTCTTAACAGGCTTAGCATGTTGCTAACATGACTTTAAGCTGATTAGCATGTTGCTAGCAGTATGTAACTAAATTATGTTGCTAGCAACATACTAACAAGAATGTTGCTAACATGATGCTAGAGTGATTAGCATGTTGCTAGAATGACTCCAATGTTTTGCCATGGCACAACACATTTTCTTCAGATGTATGCATCAGAAAATGTGCCTCCTGCGCAAGCAAAACGCTCATCCCATTTGACATTCTGGCAGTCCTACACAGCTTTATTATAGGGGATTTAAACAGTTGTGATTGGAGCAGTGTGAACATCATGCAGCAGAGTCACGCATCTAAGTTTTGTCTGTGTTTATAAAGATTTAATACAACTGGTGCTGATTTCACTTTTCTACCATTTAAAACTACAAAAATCTGTCAAAACGACAACTCGCCTACTTTGCAGCTCTGTGTTGCAAAAATTTACATCACGTTTTACTTGTCACAGTACGACTTCTCAATGAAAAAAGAGAGTAGAAAGCTTCAAAAATACCTTGTCACTCTGAGGTAGCTCTGATAGTGTACAATTATGATTATTTTACGGTGTGCCATGGATGATGCTCACAACTCCATGAATTAATTTTTTTATAAATCTGGGCATGGTCAGTGGTACTGTTTGAGCACTTTAATTTATTATTTCCGACACTGTGTCAGCTGTGTAACTGTTTGAAAACCGCATCTTTACTGTTACTAAAAGATCTGTACTGTAGCAGTGGAGACAGCATACAATATGTTCATTATTGGACCAGTTAAACACCACAAAAACGGAATACTTTTTTTGTATGTGAAGTATTTTTTTATGAGCTATGTGTCACTCAGTGTTAGTAAAACGTCTCTCCTTCGCTCTAGTCTCTGCCTAAACGCCATTTCCTCACTACTCCTAGCCAATTAGGACACCCCTGGAGCTCTCCTACATTTTGGAGATAGGAATGATTTTCTATTCTAAGAATAAAAAAATAAAATAAAAAAAACTCTTATTCCTACTCCTGAAAATAGGACCAAAATGTTGTCATTCTGAGAATTTTTGGCCACTTAGAAGCGATTTCTTACTTTGAGATGCTTAGTAAATAGGGGCCCAGGAATGTAACAGTTATAGTCCATTGCCTGAAGATGTCTCTGCATGATAGCTGTTGATGCGCTGGTTTCAGCCTCAATTCAATTCACCTAGAGTAAGCTCCTTGTAAACCTCTCCTAAATTCTTGAAATGGCTTTGCATATTCTTAAGGCTACAGTCATCCCTGTTGCCCACCTTTTCTTACAAAAATATATCCTAATATTTAATTTATAAGCACTGAAACGAAAAGCAAACAAGGCTTGACGTCACTCTGACCTAGGAATATTTTCAGTCTTAAATTGACTTTGATAATCAATTATAGGAATCAGAGTAGGAAATCACACTTAAGTGGCTAAAAATTCTCAGAGTGATGGAATTTTGGTCCTACTTTTAGAAACAGGAGTAACAGCAGTTTATCAAAAACTTCAGTTTCATCAAAGCATTTTTCTTTCAACAGAAACTCACTCCTTCACCAAAATGTACGAAAGCTCCAGAGGTGTCTGAACTGGTTAAGGGTAGAGAGGAAATTCTGTTCAGGCAGAGACATGCACGAACGAGAGACAGACCTCCTGGAGCTCTCCTAAAAAGCAAATTTATGCTAATCTTTGGCCACTTAGGAGCAATTTCCTACTAGGAGACACTTCATAAATATGGGCCATGTTCACAGCTGTAAATTCTTATGCACAAGAGTACAAGTGGTTTGAGTAAAACTGATCTCCATATATTTTTTTACGAAGCATCCCAATCTTTTTCTTTTCTTTTTTTCAGCAAGGAGTAGGACTGTGCAGAGGAAAGCATTTGATGCGACACTTTTTAAAATTTTTTTATAATACCATAATGTATGCTGCACGTTTAAGTGAGTGCTGTAGTTGACGTCTCTTGACAGGAAAAGCAGAATGGTGAGATCAGTAACGGTTCTGTGAAAGTTTTACACACAGACAAAACTCGAATGTGTGTCTCGGCTGCATGACGATATCCTAATCAGACTGCTCCAGTCATAACTGTTTCAATTCCCTAAAATAGAACTATTTAGGACTGCCATAATCTGATGAACAGGGGTACGAAGTGATGCTTATAACAGATAATCTAAAAAAAAAAAAAAAGTTGTGTACCCTCAAATAATTTAATATAAATATATAAAATGTATAGATAGATGGTTATTTTAATGTGTGTGCCATGGATGATGCCCCTGACTCCATGAATGCAACTTGTCTTTGGTTGATTTCATGCTGTGTGGTGGGAAATGTTTGAACCTGAGCATGATCTGCCGTGCTATAAGATCAATGTTTAATTTATTATTTCTGACACTGTCGGCTCTGTCAATGTTTCAAAGCTGCATCTTATTATTCTTATTGGACTAGTTGCACACCGCACATGATGTAAAAAAAAAATATATATATATAATTTTTTGTCCAAATCTTTTATGAGGTCTGTGTCACTCAGTGTTACTAAAACGTCTCCTCCCATCTCTGCCTGAACCTAATTTCCTAACCAGTTAACACCCCTCTGGAGCTCTCCTCTGTGATGGCGATAGGACTTTAATAGCTCTTTTAGTCTTGTTTAATAGCTCTTACTGCTACTCCTAAAAGTAGGACTAAAATGGCATCACTCTGAGAATTGTTACCCACTTCAAAGCGATTGGCTACTCTGAGATGCTTGGTAAATACGGGCCCTGGGTTTTACGTACAACAGTCTAAATAGTTTAAAAAAATAAATTTTGACATCAATGAAGAATGAACATGCTGACCATTGGGGGTGGCGGCAGCGATTGAATTCATATTCAGGCAGTAATGTACAGACCTGAGGTCACTGGTGTGTTTCTGAATTAAACTGATTTAATAATACCTTTTCCTTCCAATTATTTTTTTATGTTTATTATTCTATGCCTTTTCAAATACATGACTGCATTTACTTTTGGGCAATATGTTGAAACTATATTATAGTTATACACTTTGCTTGGAATGTAAGTATTTGTAGACTTTTAGATACTGTGTATTTGTGCACTTGTATGTCACAGAAATTGTTCAGTTCTCAGAAGTGTGTGCTCTATTTTCCTAAATAAGTATATACACATATTTGAAACCATACTTTTGAAACAGTTCACCTGGTAACATCACTGAGTGTATGTCACCACATAATGCAGTGCTTCATATTTAAATGCATTTTCAACACATTTTGTTCAAATGTCTAGAAATCAGATAGTGTAAAAGTTGTTTTAAGCACAAACGTTCCTTTTATGGTTACCTACTATATGGATAACCAACTAATAATAGTGGCTTATGACATTTTAAGTTACAGATTTCTCATTTGTAGTATGTTTAACTAAATATCCCTCAGGGGATGTTTAGTAACCTTAAACTCCACAGTTCACAGTGAAGAATGTCACATCATCATAAACATGATACTCATTTAGGAGATAACATTCAAAGTATATATGAAACCACATTATACAATGGCCAGAGGTGCATTTATCAAGCATCCTATGGTCATGAGTGTATCCATGGCAATATGTTATTTGTTTTTACCTTCTGTACATTGTGTCTTTTGTACAATAAACTGCCATACCTTTCACTAACAAAATGAGTATTCTTTGGAATCAGTTATAACAACAGTTCATTCAATATATTTGGAATTAGATATTGAAGTCAATTTTAAAACACACATTTACCCTTCAGTTGTTTCAAGCTGTCTTTGAAATGCAAGGTAGAAGAAACTGAAAACTATTAATCAGTTTAGACTATTATTTAACAAACAAATGTGCTACATCTAAATATTTTGACAGAATTTCATTCATACTGGTCTATCATAGAATTAATGTTACACTTATTTTTTAACTATATTTGCCCATTACCCAAGAAGTATATCCATGACCAAAGGTACTATGTTTCACTTGACAACGATTGAACATTTGACGCTTAATTAAAAGAATGTTCAGAGGTTACACTGCAATCCCATAAGCTGACACCTAAAAAAAAAAGGAATGATGCTGTAGAAGTAAGTACAAGTGTGATTTACTGTAAAGGCTAGCAGACTAGTAAAACAGTACTTCCATTCACATACTGTAACGGGTTCGACCCAAAGTTGCACGGGCGGCACCGTGAAACACAGACACGAGGCGAGATCTTTGGGGAAAAGGGTAATTTATTTAGAATAAATAGGGGAATAAAGGGTAAGAGGAGGGAGGACGGAAAGAAAGGGAAGGAATGATGTGTGCACGTGCATGGTCCGAGGCAGTGCCCAGCTGGCATGCGGGCACGCGGCTGGCGCCGGTGGACGATTCCTCCCCGCTGTCGATGACCGGCCTGGCCCCTCCCATCTTCCTTTGGGCGCAGCCTCAGGCGGGAGTCTCGCTCGGACGTCCTTCGGCTGGGCGGCTTTCCTGGCAGGGATGGGCGGCCTTAACGCTGTCCTCCTCGCGGCCTTTTCCTCTTTGTCGGCGAAGACGCGAAGACGGGCTCGACGTGGGAACGAAGAATGCCGTAGGAGCTCGCGCAGCTCTTTCCCGCGCTGAGCGAGCTCCCACGGCATTCAAAGGGCGAGATCAAAGGGCGGAAATCCAATGTCCTTTTTCAAGTCTCTAGGGCACGTTCCATTTCCCCACTCGCGTGCCACTCTCGAGCTCCACCGCGTTACGCTCTTCTCGGACCCCGGACTAAACTCCGCGCCTTGCTTTTTTTAATGCGGAGCAAGCCCGAGATCCTATTAACGTTAATCACTGCCAGCCGGCCCGCATAGGCGGCCCCGTCCCTTCGCACACCTGCAGAAGGGGTGCCGCCTACTTAGGGAGCCTACGAAGTGAGCGAGGGGCGATAACAGATTTGGGCGCACGCCCATCACAGGCGCACGCCGTGACAATACATTCTTTATGGACTAATATCATCATACTGATCTCAAAGTGTGTTTAAGTCAAAGCGGGACATTTCATAAAAGTTCTCTGGAACAAAGACATAAAACCGATTTGATTCTGAAATTTACAGAAGACTGTAAACAAAGACTCTTACCCACATTAAAACATTTGAATCACGAAAACATTTCAAAGAACACAATGAATGATTGGAGCCCATTGCAGTCATTCCAGTGGAATGCTCTTATGAAAAATGGACAAAGGCATTTTGGACACCGTGTCCCTTCACACACGCACATATCCCTCCTCCTTTCGCCTTCACTCACACACACGCACTCTGCTATACACAGAAACACAGGTTAATTTGTTTTATTTTTACTTTACAGCAGTGATTCCGTTGCACATCGCGTTGCTCAATCGAGTGTCATTAGAGAGATTTCTTGTTTTTTTTTTCCCTGATAAAACAGTGTTTCCGTTGTGTGCACACGTGTGTGTGAAAAGAGTGGAGGAAGGGTAACTGTGTAAGACGAGAAGAGGGAGAGGGGAGGGGCTCTTTACTTTAGCTTCACGCTAACATACACATACACAGTGCCTGCGCGGACAAACGGAAACACTTAACTGTCGGGATTTATTTTTACTTTATATTTTGTATTAATTATTTTTATGTATTTATTTTTTGGGGCTGTGGAACGAATAATTTGATTATTATTAATTATTTCTTATGGGAAAATTTTATTTGGTTTATGAGTGTTTTGAAATATGAGCCCGCTTCCTGAATGAATTATGTTCGTAATCCAAGGTTCCACTGTATATTGATTTTCAACTGGAAAATGGAAAATCTAGGGAAAAATTGGAATATTGTGAAAAAGGTCATTTTCTTTTAGAATTTAAAAAGTAAAACTGTTATATTCTAGATTCATTATATGTAAAGTGAAATATAACAAGACTTGTTTGTTTTAATTTTTATGATTACAGGTTACAGCTTATGAAAATGAAAAATCTCAAAATATTAGAATGTTTTATTTTAAGTTTAAGTAAATTACTATTCATATTATTCATTCATGCACTGACGTCTTCAAAAAAATGGGCTAGTAGCAAGCAACTCCTGAACCTGTTCTGAGAAGAAACAGGACTGAACCATTGCTCATTGGTCCAAAATAAATGTTAATTTAATTTGGAAATCAGATAGTTAGGAAGGTCAGTGTACATAGCCAGATTACAAAGATCTGCACCAGGACCATTAGGTGTTGCTGTATTCACAAATTAAACATTTGGCCTGATGAGTAACTGCAAAAAAGAGTAGATAAAAGATACCTGAAGTCCAGTGTGAAGTTTCCACTGTCTGTGATGTTTTAATGTGCATTGACATCTGATTTATCAAGTTCAAACAACACAGCTGTCTACTAGGAGATTGCTGATCTGCTGATAAGCTTTAAGGAGATACTGATTTTACTTTTAAAGCAGGATTTAGCAGCTGCTCACAGTACCAAAACTACCACTGAATGATTTACTGACCATGATGTTACTGTACCTGACTGGCCAGGCAACTCACCTTACCTGAACCCTATAGAGAATTTACCCAACCCCACAACACAGACAAGCAATCTTCAGGAGTGCCACAGACTGACACAGTATTTTGTGCTAAAGGAGACCCAAACATGCACAGAGAACATAAAAAATTAAAGTTCAGAATTACTGTATCGTAAATCATTACTTGATTTAACTTAGACAATATTCTAATATATTGAGATACTGGATTTTTTTTTTTTCATAAAAAGGAAAAGGCTTGAAAATGGTCACTTTACATGTAATGAATCTAGAATATACGAGAGCTTCACTTTCTAAATTACATTCTGAAAGAAAATGAACTTTTTCCATGATATTCAAAGGTTTTGGGATGCAGTACATAGCCATAGTGCATTAATCTGCAAAATCTGCATCAGGACCATTAGGCGTTATATTCACAAATTCAACATTTTTAGAAAGTATTGACAAAGTATTGAAGTATCGTCGTTTAAAGATTGCCAGAGACTCTGTACGCTGTATGGACATCTAGAAACTTCATTCTACCAGAATAGAAAAGAAGCAAGATGCACATTTTCCTCAAACCCTGAGAGCTACCTGTCGAGGAGTGCTGGAGGATCAGAGGGAACATGGTGCAGTGCACGGTGTGACTAGGGTGACAGGTAGGTGGGTGCTGGGCCATTTTTGGCCTTGCAAGCAAGCATCAGTGTTTTGAATTTGATGTGAGCAGCTACAGGAAGCCAGTGCAGAGAGAGGAGAAGTGGGGGTAGTGGGGGACAACTTGGGAAGGTTAGAAACTAGACATACAGCTGTGTTCTGGATCAGCTGCAGAGGCAGACCTGCCAGAAGTGAGTTACAGTAGTCAACGCTTGAAATAACAAGTGACTGAACAAGCACCTCAGTAGCATGTGAAGAAAGAAACGGGCAAGTTCTTCTTATGTCGTAAAGAAGAAATCGTCAGGAGCAAGTAAGGTTAGCAATGTGTGGAGAAAATGAGAGTTGACGGTTGATCATCCAAAGAATCGTAAGATTGCGGGCAGTTGCTGAAGGAGTAATCTTACCTAGATGTTTCAACGGATGATTAGTCACCGTTTCTGTTTTCAATAATTGCTCCCTGGCCAATGCACTCAGTCAATACTGATTCAGGTTACACATTTAATACTCCTGTAACATTGAAATAGATTTTGTTAGTTTCTCTTCCTTGGTGGTGTTGGTGCTGTGAAAGAGATATTGAAAATATAAAACATGTTTCACAAAAATAAATAAATAAAAATAAATAATTAAAAATGATTAATATTATTTTATTTTGGTTTTACTTACATATATATCACAACACACTTCACTTCAATATTTCCATTTTATTTTACTTTCTCTAAACTATAATTTTAAGAGAAAAATTTTATAAGTAGTATTATTGAATTTATTTCACAGCTTTAGTTACTAGTTGTTACTTATTGCAGATGCATATATTTTTTTTTTATAAAATAATCTAATGAACTCAGTGGTCGAAAAATTCAAGGTGGATATTGTGGGGAAAAGGTTTTTTTTTAAAGATTTTCAAGAACAGTTTTATTAACAAATGTAATATTAATTAAATCAACTTGGAGCCATCAAAACAAACCACATAAAACATTGTAAACTCCCAGAGAGAGAACGCTTGTCTTTTTTTTAATACCAGCATCCCACATCCCCCTCAAATTGAGCCTGAATTAACTGATAAAGTCTGATGTATTATTATGGATAAAGCAGATGTCAGTACACAAAGTGGTTAAAATCTGCTCCACCTTTACCAGCTGCTGTTTTTGCTCGACACTAAGTCTCTATAGTAACACTTATCTTTGTCCTTATTTGGAAATTTATTACTAGACATTTTTGCCATATTTTGTACCTTTTAATTTTGAATTTGAATTAGCACATTTATATCATCAACGTCAAATTCAATAATCTTTAAGTACACTTTCTAACATTTTCTTTGTGGAGTACCTGAAATATTTTTGTACTTAGGTGAGTATCCTGAGTAAAAAGTATTGGGGTAGTACTATTTTTTTAACAAAACAATGCAACACTAATTAAACTCAGACTAGCTCCATGCTGTCTTCTGCCTGCCTGTACAGTGGAACCTTGGATTACGAACGTAATTCGTTCCTGAAGCAGGCTCGTATATCAAAACAACCGTAAACCAAATCATATTTTCCCATAAGAAATATGGAAACTCAAATGATTTGTTCATAGAAAAATTTATATAAAATATAAAGTAAAAATAAAACAAATGAACTTTTTAAAAAAAGTAACAATAAATCCCGACAGATAAGCGTTTCCGTTTGTGCGTGCACAGTCTTACACAGTAAACCGCCCACCCCCCCTCCCTCCCATCAGCCTGCAGTGTGCACGGCGTCATTTGACACTGTGTACTTGCACACACAAACACAACGGAAACATTGTTTTTACAGGAAAATTTTTTAAAATCTTTCTAATGATACGACTGAGCGCAGACTAATCACTGCTGTAAGGTAATCACTAAAAAACGCAGAATCACTCCTGTAAGGTAATAACAAAACAGATTAACATGCACTTTACCTTTGAAAAGAATTGCGCCAGAGCATTTTTTTATGTGTAGAGCAGAGAGAGTGTGTGTGTAAAAATAAAATAAATTTACCTGCACTTTACCTTTGAAGGGAGGGGGGGAGAAGGAGGGGGTTATTGTTTAGATCGACTTTCACAATCACTCATGCACACGCACAAACGCACACATGTATAGTTGAATTTACTTTGACTGCAAACTAAGTTACTCACAATGCCAGGATTTTAATAACTGGTATGTAAAATGTAACACTGTTGTCTCTGCGCCGTGGGGGCAATCATGAGGGGAATCCCGGAGGCCATTCAGTCAGCTGTTTTCCACTTTCAACTCTGTTTTGTTGAGAATTTTCCAAAATTAGGATTATTCTTCATCAGGACAGCTTTATAGGACAGCCATTTTCTATTACCGTGTTTCCAGACTAATTTGTTAAAGCCGGTGAGACAGATTTAATTTCTTCTGCACCCCCTACACGAACACACATAATATACCGGACATTAACTTACACACTGAAAATACTGGATATAATTGTAAATATTGGTACAGTGGAACCTTGGATTACAAGCATAATTCATTCCGGAAGCAGGCTCGTATTCCAAAACACTCATAAACCAGTGTTTTTTTTCTCCCATAAGAAATAATGAAAATTCAGACTATTCGTTCCACAGCCAAAAAAATAAATACATAAAAATAATTGATACAATATATACGGTAAAAATAAAACAAATTAATCTGCACTTTACCTTAAAAAAAAAAAAAATCCCGACAGACAAGTGTTTCCGTTTGTGCGGGCAGGCACCGTGTGTGTGTGTGTGTGTGTGTGTGTGGAATTAGCCCCTTCCCTTGCCTCGTCTTACACAGTAAAACTCCCCCTCCCCCCCCCACCTCGCTTTTTAAGTTTCACAACAAACACACACACATTGGAAGCACTGTTTTAATGGGGGAAAAATAAATCTGTCTCTCGTGTGAGCACATACTAACGAAATCACTGCTGTAAAGTAAAAAAAATAATAAAACAAATGAACCAGCACCTTACCTTTGAAAAGAATCCCGACAGAGCTGAGTTTTCAGAGCTGAGCGCACACACATATGAGACACGATGAAACGGAGAGGGAGACGTTGATTTATACCAGTAAGAGACGAGCACCAAGACTCAGGGGAGCAGGGGAGACGATTACCCACAATTCCGCAGGGCAAGAGAGAGAAAAATCATTGGCTCAGTTGTGATCACTTGCCGCTCGGTGTCAAAATAAGAGTCGCGTGTGTGATACATGATACTCGGCGCTCGTAAAATAATACTTGCTCTGTTAAAATTTGCTTAAAAATCTTTGCTCGGTTTGCGGAACACTCGTAAACCACGTTACTCACGATCCGAGGTTCCACTGTATCTGGTGCACTGCAGTGTCTATTTCAGTACAATACATGTGAGCTACATACATGATGTGTTCGCATCTACGAAATGTTTGGTTTTAATATTTTTATTAATTTTTCAATTTTCCAATTAAATCAAACAATTCAAACCCCAGGCCCAGTCAACCAATTCACAAACAGGGTGGCGCTCACATTAACAGACACACAATTGTGTATGTAGGTCTTGAAAAAAGAGAAGAAAAAAAGAGAAAAAAAAAAGGGAAAGAAAAAAAAGAAAGAAAAAAAATCAACCAGAAATATAATTTAAATTTTGCAACAGAGTATATAACTATGTACCATGAGTATGATGGAATAAATTAAGATTGTTTGAGATTGTCCACATGATCAATAAATGGCTGCCACACCTTAAAAAAAAGTTTATCTGACCCTCTCAATGAGAATCTAATTTTTTCCATATGAAGGCAGGACACAGTCTCTCTCACCCACTGGGTATGAGTAGGAGGGCGAGGTTCCTTCCACTTTA
>QMIH01002402.1:11471-67149 GCA_003987875.1 Clarias batrachus | reverse complement strand
TATATATATATAAAAAAGTAAGAGAAAGACTGTTTTTGCATCATTCTGTAGCTACTCATTCTCAATGCAAAAGATCAAAGAGAGTACACTAACGAGATGGTCTACATTAGTTCAATAGTAAATCAATGGAAATCATAACATGTATATCATGCAAAAATTATAAAGCGATGAGGGTAAGTAAAAAATGATCGACAATGGCTGTAGAATTTATTTTTAATAAACTTTTAGAAACGACAAATACATCATTTTTTAGCATACTCTCCTTGCTTTTCAATACGCTTTCATATTCCCTCATTAAAAAGGTTTTAGGCTGAGCTTCATCAGAACTGAAGCTTTGTCCTTGAAGGGCTGCTTTCAGGGGACCACACAGGTGAAAGACTGAAGGAGTGGGATCAGGACTATAGGGAGGATGCGTTAACATCTCAAAATGAAGTGTTTGCAGAGTGTCGACAGTGTCTGCAGAAGTGTGTGGATGCGTATAGTCTTGCAAGATCACGACGCACTTAGATAGCAGCCTGAGTTTAAGCTGAAGTTTAAGGCTGCAGCCCTTTAATAAGCGTCCCACTGTACCATGAATTCTTTTGTTTTGATGAATCTGTTTTTGTATTAATTAATTAATTAATTGTTTTGCTTTGGTACAACACTCAAGTGGTTTACGGTGTCCTTACATTTTGTACCTGCAAACGGAGACATTCTTTTAATAAAAGAAGATTTTAATGAAATTTTGAAAATAGCTCGAGTCATTTATTTTTCAATGATCTCAGCGACAAAACATTACATAAACTATTTACAGTTTATCCTTCGGAAGATTATAAACCTTTCTCTGGCATTATAAAGTACAAACAGTAAGTAAATGCTCCTGGGCTTAGAAAACAGCTTTCACACCTCAACGATCTTATTGAACTCAGATCTCAAACAGCCTTCAGTCTAGAAAAAATAAATGTAAGTGTAAAACGTGACCTAAACCATCTGTGTGTGGACTTCCAACGGTCTCTAAAACAGCATTCTCTTGCTCAGAGCTGTGAAGTTAAATATCAGCCTTGTGTCAGCTGAGAGAAGTGCTCACACTGCTTCGGGAGATCAGCAAGCTCTATATGCCAGGGTTAAACCGTGTAGAGATTTAAACATAATAAGGAAGACGTTGTCATTTTGGAGCCGAACAGGAAGTCAATATAAATGTAATAAGACTGGAGTAACATGCGGGGCTTTCCTTATGTCTAGCTGAACTCTCAACTAGCGTAAGCCTGTTTAAAGAGACAGCGCAGCAGCCAGACTGCGTTTCATCTAGAGGTTATGAAACCATAAACCAGGGTTCCTGCAAGCTTATTACATACCTTATTTTGGGTAAGTTTCCTGAATAACGATATCCTGCTTTAGAGATGTTATGCACGAATGTCATTAACTGTAGTTTCTTGTTTCAGAAAGTATTAATCAAGCTTTAGGCGTACTTCCCAGCTCCAGTACTTCTGATCAAGATTCAGAAGAAGGAAATTTCTATTTAGTTTGACTTCGTCTGACTGAGATCAAATAAAACAGTTTATCCCGCACACTGATTAAAGATACATTTGTTCTGCATGACTGATCTGGATCTTTGTGGTTTGTGGGTATGTGTGTGTGTGTGTGTGTGTGTGTGTGTGTGTGTGTGTGAGTGACGGAATGTGAGTTAGTGGATGCAGACATGCTACTGAATGTTTATGCGTTCACATTTTGTAATTAAATTGTGGAGCCTTAATTCTGCTCTGACAGATAATGCTTAGATTATTACTCATCTAACCGTGGTGAACTGGTACACACACACACACACACACACCGACACACACACACACACACACACACACACACACACACACACACACACACACACACACACACACATATATAATGCACCGACCCAAAGTGTTAATGAAGGGTCTAATCAAAATGCCACTCACTTCATCATTGCATTAGAGTCACCTAATTATACTAACGGCATCAGTCACTTACAAGCAATGGACATTCTACGTGTCTGTCTCTCGCCGTGTGTGTGTGTGTATAGAGGAGATTCTGCACACTCATGTCGCTCACTGGTGGTCTCCCGATGGAGAGCGATTGGCGTTCCTGGTGCTGAACGACAGTCTGGTGCCCAACATGGTTCTGCCCACGTTTACAGGAGCGACGTATCCCAAAGGCAGACAGTATCCATACCCTAAGGTACATCAAAGACACATATACATTCACATACTTTATTCTACACACATATGCACACTGTTCCCAAAATGCAAATCGTTATATGGAACATGCAAAAAGTTTTGTTGTGTCAGAATATTTACATACTGTACAGTAACAAACATACTATCCCACTAACAAACAGACCAACTTATTTTGTAATCAGCTGTAATAGTTATGTGTATCTGGGCTGTACTCTGTGTGCACGCGTGTGTGTGTGCGCGTGCGTGTGTGTGTGTGTGTGTGTGTGTGTGTGTGTGTGTGTGTGCGCGTGTGCACGTGTGTGCACGCGTGTGTGTGTGTGTGTGTGTTGCTGTGTTTGAAGGCAGGTCAGCCCAACCCCATGGTTAAACTGTTTGTGGTGAATCTTTATGGACCAACACACACCCTGGAACTCACACCCCCTGATGGGCTCAAACTCAGGTGGGTGTAATACTGTTTCCTGGAGGATACAAACAGGAAACCTGAAAGACAAATTATATTTCTAAATAAAAGTATGAAATAGTGTTAAGTGTTACACAACAGATCTTAATTAGTTTTGAGTTTTTAATGTTCTTCCAGATTAATGGGTTTCCGTGTGAGTTACGGTAGTTCAATAAGATTTCCATCTTGTCAGACATCAAGGTTATTACACCTTTTTTTCCCCCCCTTTCTTTAGTAAACATGTGTAGGCTTATGTTTGTGTGTGTGTGTGCCGACAGGGAGCACTATGTAGTGATGGTGAAGTGGATCAGTAAGACTAAGACTGCAGTCAGGTGGATGAATCGGGCTCAGAATATCTCTATACTGACTGTGTGTGACTCCACGACTGGAGCCTGTGTCAAGGTACACACACACACACATGCAAAGAAACACAAAACACATGCTCACTCATATAAATTCACTCACAGAATAGCTTTGAGTAATAATAGGTTTGTGTATTTTAGAGACATGAGGAGACGTCAGAGCTCTGGCTCTCCAAACAGGTGAGATCTCTCTCTCTCTCTCTCTCTCTCTCTCTCTCTCTCTCTCTTCTGAGGAGTGTTGCCTTTAGAGTGCTCTTCAGTTAAAGAGTCCTACACAGCTTTAAAGCATTAACACCTGGCCTGAGTTTTTGTGTAGCACCATGTGTGATACCCCCCCCCCTCTCTCTTCAGGATCAGAAGCCTTTTTTCTCACAGGATGGAAGCCGTTTCTTTCTAACTGTACCTGTAAAGCAGGGCGGCCGTGGGGAGTTTCATCACATCGCAATGTTCACTACACAGGTAATCGTTTCACTTTGCTGTGTTGTGCGTTAACCTCACTGGGTACATCGCAGATTCCCAGTTTTAAGAGAGAGAATTCAGTATGTCACTCGGTCAAGGCTATGTAATAGAATATGTGATATAAAGGAGATGAATGCTTGGTACAAACATGAATGTTTAATACGAATAGAAACAGACCAAGAGATAGCCGACTACAGGGTATTATCACAGGGTCATGTTTAAAAGCATCGTCCATGACTAAGTTGCCCTTTATTTGTTTTTTTTGCTACAGTCACCATAAACCTAAATCTAGAATGTTTTCATGACTAAGGGGAATAAAGGTGTGAAAATTGTCATCGCAGCATTTTTGTTTTAGAAAAATGTTGGACCTGGAAAATCTCACTAAAAAGAGTCTGAGGAGAAAATTCGAGGTTAGTCTGAGTTGGAGTATCAGGGGTCTTTCATGTCATGATCCAAAATGCAAACACTTACTGTATGCAAAATCATTTTATATACGGTATACAATCAAGAGCATTTGCATTTATTATTTTTAAAAAAATTTTCAGTGCTTTCCCCCAAAATAATGCAATGATTTTGCGTAATGAAAAAAAGATATGGCACCAATTCTGCATTCAGCAACATGTTTTCTTTTAGATTTAGCGTCAACCTGAAGTGACTCAATTCCAACTCTTATCAAAATGACACAGATCTGATTTCATTTTTTTTTAGCTGTCTGAATGCACAACTCTGATGTTTTTCAGATCAGATCTTCTTCTGTGGTCCTAGATCACATTCATAGCCAACACGTGGAGATGAGACATGAATGAGATCAGGCAGATCAGAATTCATGTGACTTTTAGCCTTTATGTATGCGTGGGGCGCTCCCTGATGTCAGCCAGAATTGGCTTCCATAGCAGTGCTGGCAGTAACTGATAAAACAGCTAAAGCGAGGTGTCTGGATTTCTTCCTTCTTCTGGACCACAACAAAGACAGACGACTGTTTGCCATCCTAAAGAGCAAAATCCCTAGCATTTTTTTTTTTTGTTGCTAAAATTCCATCCATTGTTTAAAATGAATGAGGGGTTGCACAAACATAACATGTTTTAATCCAGATACCGTAAACAAAGAGTATGATGTGCACATTAGAGTCAGATAAATGTCACGTATAATAATGAGTTTGAACGTTCATGACATCAAATCTGAACTGCCGCCAAAATTTAGAATTGAACAATGAGGCTTGTAAGGTTAGTTGCTCTGAAAGACTTAATGTCCTGAATCAAGTGTTTAACTCTTTAATTGTCAGAGCTTTATTGTGTCCATGCTTTAATTTGAGCCATATGGCAATGAATCATAGTGCTAAATAATCAAAACCTCAATGAACTACAATGAAAGAGACTGCTACCAAGTTTAAAACAAGAACATGGAAGTAGAATAGAGCATTTGTATAATAGAGCACATTAGTTAGAGTACATCAGTAAAACATTTGAGCTAGATGTCAGGGGTACCAACATCTTGTGCTTGCATCTTGTCATAGGCAAATTTACTTAAATCACTGTGTATCTCAGTATATTTCTCCTAGAATCTATAACACCGTGTATAATCAGAATTTCTTACTGCAAAGGTGATCTTGGCTCGATGATAATTAACATAGATACATAGATGAGTTTGTGTGATGATCAAATAGATTGTTTACATTAGTGAATTCAAAATGTAATTAATTAATTAACTTACCATGGTGGTTATTATTACTTTCCTCAGGTTAGGGTGGATCAGAACGAGGTACGTCACCTGACATCAGGTAACTGGGAAGTGACTGAGATTTTGGCCTACGATGAAAACTCCCAGACCATGTGAGTAGCTTTCAGTCAAATCATGCTCAGTTTCCTATTAAACCCGCGGAGTGTAGTACACAATTTATAACAATAAACAAATTTTAATTCCAAACAATGTTCTTGTGTTCTGATATAAAACATATTCAGGCAGATATGTTAATCATTGCCAATGTGCAATTTTA
The DNA here is from genome assembly GCA_003987875.1 of Clarias batrachus. Classification (NCBI taxonomy): domain Eukaryota; kingdom Metazoa; phylum Chordata; class Actinopteri; order Siluriformes; family Clariidae; genus Clarias; species Clarias batrachus. The sequence continues at coordinate 61,707 of QMIH01002402.1, read as the reverse complement.
ATTGACACATATATATAGTATCGGAGGACCTTACTTTTTAAAGTACATAATCTGTTAACTACTAACAGCAGCAATACCAGAGTGGGCGAGGCTTGTAGGACGACTTTCACACACACAGACACACTAACAGAATCACTGCTGTCTGGCTCACGGATTACATTTTTTAAAATAAAACTAAATAACTGTGTACTTAAATGGCGGGCCTAACACGTTAGATTACTCATTACATCAAAAAAGTAATCCAAGTACTCTAACGTCTTTTATATCCATCTATCTATCCATCTATCTATCTATCTATCTATCTATCTATCTATCTATCTATCTATCTATCTATCTATCTATCTATCTACCTACCTACCTACCTACCTACCTACCTACACCCAAAACTATATCTACTGTATAGTAAAAAAAAGAGGGAAAAATAGTGATGTACATGATATTAATAATGTTATTAAAAATATTACCATATAAATATTAGCATAATATCAAAATACAGTGGATCCTCGGATTGCGAGTAACTCGGTTTACGAGTGTTCCGCAAGACGAGCAAAGATTTTAAAGAAATTTTGACTTGAAAAACGAGCATGTCTTGGTTTACGAGTGCCGAGTTTTTTGACACCGACACACACACACACACACACACACACACACACACACTCTCTCTTGCCTTTACACCCCACCCCCCTCCCCGGCTTCACACAGACACACTCTCTGTCACGATTCTTTTCAAAGGTAAGGTGCTGGTTCATTTTTTGTTGTTTTTTTTACTTTACAGCAGTGATTCTGTTAGTCTGCACTCACGCGAGTGTCATTAGAAAGATTTCTTTTGTTCCTGTTAAAACAGTGTTTCCGTTGTATGTGCGTTTGTTGTGAAACTTAAAAAGCGAGGTTGGGGGGAGGGAGGAGGAGCTTTAATGTGTAAGATGAGGCGAGGGAAGGGGCTAATTCCACACACACAAACACAAACACACACACACACACACACACACACACACACACACAAATACACTGTGCCTGGGCGCACAAACGGAAACACTTATCTGTTGGGATTTATTTTAACTTTTTTAAAAGGTTAAGTGCAGGTTAATTAATTTAATATTTACTTTATGTATTGTATTATTTTGTATTTATTTTTTAGGCTGTGGAATGAATTATTTGAGTTTTCATTATTTCTTATGGGAAGATTTGATTTGCTTTACAAGTGTTTTGGAATATGAGCCCGCTTCCAGAACGAATTATGCTCATAATCCAAGGTTCCACTGTATAACATATAACAATATATTTTTATATATAACATAGCAAAATATTTTTCTTTCCCTGAAATGTGCATCATACATTTTTTGGCTGAATATATTATATCCATGTTAATTCTGAAAAAACTGGTAGTAGTATTAAAAACGCAATAATAAATAATTTAATTTCAGTGTTTGTTTGGATTCAAAATATAGACCTTTGTTTTTGTTACTAGCAAAGCAGGGGTTTGAAAACTGAGGTCAAAATAATGAGGTAATGCTTTCTGTGAAGCTCATATTCATAAATTATAAATGTGCTTATTAATTTTTGTCATAGGCAATTATTCCTTGTAAGCATTTTTATTAACCATAATGATGCCCCATAGAGCTCTAATTATGAGTATAATGTGCTAATTTCTTAATAATGTATAATAGAATTTTGACTCAAGTATCACTATTCATTATAATGCATGTGGTTTACTGCAAAAGCAGCGTGAATATGCTAAATTAACCTAGAGTCTAGATAAGATTTAAGATAATCTTTTATGCATATGAGCTTCACCTGAAAGTGTTGTTATCATTTAGGTTTACTATGAAATTATTGAAATTTTTCCATGAATAATGGCATGCTTTTACTCAACAGATATTTCCTAAGCACTGAAGGATCCTCAAGAAGACGGCAGCTCTTCAGGTCAGAATCTTTACATGTTCTTTACAGCATACATATTGCTAAAAAAAAAAGTTATCCTACAGAGTGCAATTTATGTTCTGTAGGTACACTATCATTCGCTAAGCACTTAACACAATCCCTTGTTTTTCTTTATTGTTAAAGTACTTCCTCTTTGGGTTTTGTTGTGCTGAGTTGGAGGTGATAAAATAAAAATGAAGTCATTTGATGGCTGTGTGTTCAGTGTGTCCACAGTTGGTCTGTTCCCACGGCGATGTCTGACCTGTGACCTGAACAAGGCCCACTGCACTTTCTTTAGTGCTGATCTCAGTCCAACACAACAGCATGTTATACTGAACTGTAAAGGTACAGCTCTCACATCCATCTACTGTACAAACACCCGCTTAGGAAAGTTTGAAAAAGTTAAAGCGTTAATAATATATTATCATTATACATTTGAAGTGCTACCATTTAGAGGTGCCATTTATGCACCTTCCTAGTTTTATCCTTTGACTCATCCGCAGTCCTCCGCACAATCCTGTGGTAGCTTCTTGTGCACTGAAACGTTATATGATTCATTGACGGAGAAAGCTGCGGCTGTTTTTAAATTGAGATTACTGAACGTCTGTGAGTAACCATAATTATCTCGAGGTTACAGGGCATTATGCGGATGAAAATTGGAAACCGCACTCACATGCGCTGATGTAATGAAAACAGAAGTGAGGCACTTTGGTGAGGCACGAGCCGAGAAAAAAAAGACATTAGGCATGCTTAGCAGAGATTGTGCAAAGAAAATGATGGCAGCAGTGAAATGTCAGGTTTTTGAACACCTGTCCCAGATCTCACACAGTATCCAGTGCATTATACAGTAAGCATCTTTTGTAAAAACAAAAAGTAGGTTGAATAGGAGAAATACACATTGGTTTATATTCTACTATGACACATATAAAATCATGATGGTTCTCAACACGTTATTTAAAACCTCCTTAAAATCCTTAAGTGTCAAATTTAAGTAAATTATACATTGAATAAGGATAATTATTGCATTCATTTCACAGCCAAAATATTGTAACCATAACAAATCAGTGCTGGTAAGTTTTATGGAAAAAGTATGTGTACATTTTAGCTCAGGAGCCAAAGGATGTTTCGTCCACTAAACCCCATAAACGTACAGTATACACTTGAATACATGAGATTTATGACACTACATATAGAGACATAGTCCTCATAGTGCATTATGTAACTAGCTCGACTCCTTAAGTTGTTTCAGTGTGATGGTAGTGAGTCTTCTCTCTCATTCAGCTTGATGTGGTGGATCAGTAGTTAAGGCTTTGAGTTATTTCTTGCATGAACTACAAAAAAAAAAAAAAAAACATCAGTCAAATGAGCGAATGTTTAAGAGGAAATGGGCACTAACATTTATCTGTGTTATTGATGTGTTTTATTTTTGTTGTTAAATTTAGGACCTGGAGCCCCTACGGTCATCGTTCATACACTCAACACAGCAAGTGAGTGTTTATTTATTATTAAATAAAAAAATTATAACTAATTATGCATGTTCTCCCCGTACTTAGTGGGTTTCCTCCGGGTACTCCAGTTTCCTCCCACAGTTCCAAGACGTGCAGATTAGGCGTTCTCAAATTGCCCGTAGTGTGTTAATGAGTGTGTGTGCCCTGTAATGGATTGGCACCCTGTCCAGGGTGTACCCCGCCTCGTGCCCCAAGTCTCCTGGGATAGGCTTCATGTTCCCCTCGACCCTGTGTACATGATAAAGCGGTATAGATGATGAGTGAGTGAGAGAGTGAGTAATAAATAATTTATTAATGAGTGTACATTTTCATTCCACGTTGAACGTACACACAAAGTCCTTGAGTACATTTTCTTCAAGCGGTGTTAAACTGAGTACTGGTTAATTTACCAACTGGACTCGTATAAACATTGCTGGGTGTTAATTCCACATTCTAAGTGTTAATTCAGCACTGGGGAATTTGCTGTGTGTGTGTGAGCCGCACCAATTATAGAATAACTATTTTCTAAAAGTAATCAGTGAGTTATAATGTAGCGTATGTCATTGCCACATGGACAACAGTGCTGCTCCATTAATAAGAAGCAAGGTAGTAGCACCTTTAGGTTTTCAATAAAGCCACTTCAGTACCCATCCTGCACTGGATTTAATGCTGTTATGGCAGTTGTTGTTATGATTAAATGTGGCAATGGGGCCTTTGTAAACCTCAGATAACTCACTTTTATGGGTTTTGCCTCTTGAAGGCAAATTCCTGCAGTGAATATATGGTTGTGAGACATTTACTAAATCACAGAGTAGCACACAGAAGGAGAACCATAGTGAATGGCTATGCTGGAGTTATAGAAATTTTAATAAAAAAAAAAAAAATCAAGCAAAAATCAACAAAAACGAAAAACTTACCCAGTTTGATATTTCACCCTGTGTCTGTGCAGATTATTTTATTCTGGAGAATAATTCTCTCCTGAAAGCTGCTCTGAGATACAAGAGAATCCAGATCACCGAGTATAAAACCCTTCAGACTGACCGCTTTGGTAAATATCTCCTGCACATGTTCATTTCATATAGCAGACAACCTTTGATTTAATCCTAATAATTTAACATTGTGCAATACTTTTTGAATGCTGATGATGTTTTTGATAATGCAATTTCAAATGTAGACAAGAGCATTTATGTAATGTTCCAGACCAACTAAGTAGGCATCAATCATGTAAACAACATAATGCGTTTTTTTTTAGAAAGCGTTTCTTTCTTCTTCTTTTTTTTTCAGATCTGCCGCTAAAGATTTCCTTCCCGCCAGACTTCTCTGACTCACGCCATTATGGGCTGCTGCTGATAATGTGAGCACTTTGTTTCTGCCTCTATTTTAAAGGATTTTAACTTCATCGATTATGTTTTTTTTTCTTTTAAGAAATGAGTTCAAATGCAAACTTTTGTAAGACATGCACACACACACACACACACACACACACACACACACACACACACACACACACACACACAGTCTAGTGTGCTCATGGGCGGAGTTTGAGATTTGCAGTCTAGCTACTGTGTGGTGTGTTATGCATGTGCATACAGTAACAGAAGACAATAGTTACAAGCTTGCCATAAAGTCAAACAACATAACACAACACAACACAGGTCTATCAAATCAGTTTCTGATAACTTTGCACTATATCACAAACAGGCTTACGCAAGGAATTTATCCTTCACACATGAGCACACACGACTGAAGTGCAGAGTAAAATATCAGTTGATTTTTATTATACTGTTATGGTGTGATTCCCAGTGTCTCATGTCACAAAATAAACCTATTACAAAACCAAAAGAATAATACAATTTAATAGAATGTATTTCTTACAGTCGTTTTATTTCAGTGCATTTCCATTTTTTATCTTCAACTAACTTGTGACATACACACATATATATGCACACATACACACACACACACACACACACACACACACACACACACACACACACACACACACACATACATACATACACATACATACACACACACCATTTAAACTGAATTCCAGTGGCCTAAAAAAGGCTGATGAACAGAAGTCAATTATATAACGAGTTAAGATTTTAAAAGCTTAGAAACAAACAGACATTTTAAAGCGGACTAATGAACATTCCAGACACACAACGTTGAGCTGATTGTAAGCCACTGCCTTGCTGAGTGGGGACCAGTACAAGAGATCAATCAACAGAGGTACTACCACACAGTGGAACGCGTTACCTTGCTGATCACGGTTTCATTTGAGAAAGGAAATAAATGATGCTGCATCATATGTTGTTTCATTTATTGCAAGGGTTACCGTGTTAATTTGCTTAGCCCTTACACCTAATATGTTGAAGAAATGTTTTAACTAGACCTATTTTAGATAGGCATATTTCAGATGGTGGTGTGGTTATGCCCTTCATGCCACGCCCCACCAACTCCACCTATGACTTTGGGTAACCCTTGCTCAGGACAGTCTGAAATTTCTGTTGTTGATTGGCAGGAGTGGAACTCAATGTGGTCTTCTTATATGCTTTTCATCCATCTGTACATTGTTTGTACCACTTATCCTGTGTTTGGTTGTAGGCAGTCTAGAGCCTGTCCCAAGTACATGGTACAGGGCAGGGTACACCATGTGCCAGGCGATCACAAGGCACAAACACTTGTCATGTTCACGATTACATTACATTTACAGCATTTGGTAGACACCCTCATTCAGAGTGACTTGTACAGTAGAAGTGGTCTGAAGTCTCTTATCAATAAACACATCCTGTTACTGATTCCCTGACAAAGAGTACCATCAGTCTAAAACACTTTTGGGGAGGTTTCACATACACACAGCCAAACACTACAGGAAATTTGGAAACCCCCATCACCACATGTTTGGACAGTGGGGAGAAACTAGAGTATCCAGAGGAAACCCAGCAAGCACAGAGACAACATGCAAAGTCCACACACACACACACACACACACACACACACACACACACACACACAGGAGGCAAGATTTGAAGCCCGATCCCTGGAGATGTGAGGCAAGAGCCCAACCAGTAGCCATCCTTGTGTTTTATTTTTGTAGTTGAACAATATTCATCTGTTCAATATTGTTCTAAAATGGTAGGAGGCCCTTTATTGTTTTTTTTATTGTTGCTTGTGACACTCTCGTCACTTTTAAGCAGAGTGCCCTTAGTTTTCATCACGCCACATGTGGTTTCTAGGCAAAGAAATACCCTTTCTTATTAAGGATTGAAAAGAGAAATGGAAATGAGGACCCATGAGATGTTTGAGAGGGGGGGGGGAGTACGGACGGACAGAGAGGCATCTCATAATGATCATCACCATGCAGTGCAGTTACATTAAGAACTATTGTGATGAGTGAAAGAGGAACTCAGCTGCAGGTAATTTCATATTTAGACATGAACACCTTCTGTGAAGGAAGGATCTGCTATCTACATTAGTATCAGCACACACAGCAAGCTGATATTTATCCACTTATGCTGATTGTGTTAAATGCTGTAATCATAGTGCTGAAAGATGCTAAACTCTTAATATGCTCTTCAAAGTCTTCCGTGGATTTTAATTTGTTTACCTTAATGACAACAGCCCAAGACATCTCTTGAAGTGCTAATTAAAATCGATCAAATATTTTGATCTTATGTTTACCAGCCATATTTCTTTGAACTTTTAACATCGAATGTGACTTAAGAGTTCACCTCTTACAGTATTATTGATATCAAATGTTTGTGGTGCCATCTGTTCATGCTTTCAATTTCTTTGCTTTTGGAATTAGTCTAAACATGTGAAGCCCCCAGCCATATGGGGCAGCCGTGGTGCAGAGGGAGTCTAGTCCTGGGCAAGAAACACAGCAGCTCAACTTATGTTGCAATATGTCTCTGTGAAATTAAGACATCATTTATCATTTATTAAGCACTTACCGCAGGTTAGTGTGGGCCTGGGGAATAAGCTACTTAAAAATAGTTTTGTGCATATAGTGCACTTTTCTAGTGCTGACTGGCAATCATTATTTCTACCTCCTCTCATGATCCTAGCAGTGAAACCTGAGCATTTTAGACCTTTAATGCAAGGATTTTTAAACATTAATAAACTTTATACGAATGTTTCTGTGTGTTATAGAGACAGTGTTCCCGGGGGTCAGCAGGTGGATGACCGATACTCAGTGGACTGGGACTCTGTACTTGTGAGCTCGGACAATGTGATTGTGGCTCGTCTGGATGGCAGAGGAAGTGGCTTCCAGGGACAAAAGATTCTACAGGAAGTACACAAGCGCCTGGGAGTCGTGGAGCTCCAGGATCAACTAGCCGCTTTAGAGTAATCACCTCATGCTGGTTATTTATTTTGATTCGCTTTATTATTGGTCAATTGTGTGAAGATCTAGATTAAGAGTCAATCATGTACTAACATGAAGCATGTTTGCAGATACCTGATGAAATTTCCATACATAGATCAGAACAGGATAGGAGTGTTTGGTCGGGTAAGTCCTCATTTTTACTGTCGCATGAACCCGTCATAAAGAAAAGGACCATTAACATAAAGTTAATATGTTTAACTACATCGCACAGAACGTCATGTGTTTGACAAAAAATATGTAACCCCAAAACTTAGAGCAGACTTACCTAGCACACAAAATAATTATATTTAATAGCAGAACAGAAATAAGTTATTGAAATCTCAAAGTTAATTAAAAATATTCTTATAAGTGAAATATTTTATTCTAGATTAACTAGAAGGAAAAAAAAAATAAGGAATCAATTAACTTAAGCAAATGAGCTTAAACTCAATAATGTTAATGAAACAAATATGGAAGAAAAAAAAAATCACAATTAGTACCTTGTTGTTTTTCCTTGGAACCTCATAATAGCCTGAATTCTTTAAGCCGTGGAATTCACTAATGAAAAACAATATCGTACATCAAGCTGGTTCCAACTTTCCCAGAAAAAAAATCAGTTTTGCAGAATGGTCAATGGCCATTTTTCGATCATAAAATTGAGATCCAGACCATTTGCTGGCCATGTCATTAAGTCGATACATTTTTCCTGAATAAGTGCTTTAACAAAAATTACTTCATCATCATGAAGCCTATATTTTATCAATGGAATAAGAAAAGTGTCCAAAATATCATTATAAAAGTATGCATTGACTGTTCCTTTACCTGAAATGCAACTTTATATCATAAATGAGATGGAAAATATTTATGTGTTTCATTAGAACATCAGACAAATGTTCTAGCATGATCTCTCTGGCCATTTCTCTGGCATTTTATTTCCTTCTTGAAAGAGTTTATAATCCATTCATTGTTTTGGTTGACAGTTCTCTTGTTGGGGCCAAGTTTCTGTTGAGTTAACCAAGTCCAACAGCTCATTAATGTCTGTAAGCATGCTCTTTCAGCTGCAGACCAATTAGCATTTTTAGACTTGTGTCAGTGTTTACTTAAAAAAAAAAAAAATATTATAAAGAATTCCATATTTCTTCCTTTAGTTAATCTCCAAAAGTGATGCTAGAATAATTATTTGGCATTAATGAAAAAATATTTTACTGAATGTGTTTGGGGTATTTCAATGTATGGTGAAGGCAGAGTTTTGCCAGGCGTTGTAGTTACTGTACATTTACTGTATGTTGTCGATCATCTGCCCTACATGGATCTATCAATTCAGTTTTGTACTATAGAAACAAATAATATATTAAATTGAGTATATTAATACAACCCTTTTCAGCCAGAGCTTCTCTCAGAGCAGCCGTTAAAAAAAAAAAAATCAACAGCATCTGACTGGTCAGATTTGAGTAGTCATCAAATTTTTATACATCAATTCTAAAGATTCAAGATTCAACTTTATTAATCCCAGGGAGAAATTGCTTAAAGATCCATGTCTTTGAACGAAAGAGATATATGATTAATATTACACATATGAAGGCTGACGAACAAATATCTTTGAACAGAGAATTTAAAAACACATTCCACAAAAATATAGTCTCCATAAACATTATGGCAGCTGCTGAAACCACTTTCATTAGAAACCACATAACTGCATTGTGGTGATACTATAAGAACCAAAATGAATTCATTTTTATTTGTGTTCGTGCTCTGTATCATAGCTGTGTGTTTATATATTGTACTTTACTGCAGGGTTATGGAGGATATGTGACCCTCCTGCTGGTGAAGTCCACTGAGAGTTTGTTTAAATGTGCTGTGGCCATGTCCCCAGTCACTGACTGGACTTTACACGGTAAAGCAGAATCTCAACTCTCCTTACAGTCAACCTCTAGATTTGCCCAGTAGCTTTACTTCTTACAACAACACCTAAAGAGACATGGATTTGACTGTTAATGTTGTGAAATGCATCTTTATAAGCACAATTGCTTTTATTAGAACACTGTATTGTAGACAGTATTCTGTGATGTCTATTAGGTCATTGAGGTTTCTCTCTCTCTCTCTCTCTCTCTCTCCCTCTCTCTCTCTCTCTCTCTCTCTCTCTCTCCCTCTCTCTCTCTCTCTCTCAGCCTCAGCATTCTCAGAGCGCTACCTAGGAGTTCCTTTACAGGATGACAGTAGGTACCAGGTGGGTTTGTAACTCTCTATACTCAAGCCAACAGCATTCATTTTCTTGCCCGTCAATGTAGAGCTCTAGAGCATTATAAATGTGCTATAAAGCAGTTAAGCTATTTTAAAATACCTGCCTGTTTTCCAGTCCTCCAGTGTGCTACAGAATGTGCAGGGCTTTAGAGACCAGACTCTGATGCTTGTACATGGAACCGCAGATGGTAAGAGAGAAAGAGAGTAAGAGAGAGAGAGAAAGAGAATTGTTTGGTTGGAAATGATGTTATACTGAGATTTTCCATCTCCCGTGTTTACTTCCTCCTAGCAAATATTCACTTCCAACACTCAGCTGAACTCATTAAAAACCTGGTGAAGATCGGAGCCAACTACACACTGCAGGTATTGAAAGGAAATGCAGCAAATACTGCACCATTTACTCACTCTTAGGGTTGGAATGTTCAAAAAAACTAAACTATCTGTGCAAGAAATACAATATTCATGTACATATATTGGGTTTGTCCAGCCCACCCTTTTAAAACTTGTGGATCACCTTTCATGATTGAGAAATGCTGTGTGTGTAATCAAGAAAAATAGAAAAGCCAGTTAGAGTTAGACTGATATATTAAATCTAAAACATATTCAGGTCGATAGGTAATACTATTACTGATGATAATCAAGAAATCACTGGCATTAAATTGCCACCCCAAATTAAATGTTGCATTTAATTATGCAACAGAATTAAAGCATGCACTACTCCCATGTGCAACCCAATTCAGTGCTCATTGCTTTCTCTTTCTTTCGTACAGTGTACTGCAAATATAGATTTGATTATTTCTTATGTGTAAAGAATTACATAGAATATGATTTTTAGATATTAAATTAGTCAGAAGTTTGCACTGCATTTAAAACAGATTGTTACAAAAATGGAAATCTTCAAACACAAAGCAAAAAAAATAATAATAATAATAATAATTTGGGATAGTGAACATCAAAGACACTAACACTTTTAACATTAACACTTTATTATGTTATTAATATTATAATATTATTAATATATATACAGTATATATATATTCATGGGATAGGATTCATGAGCAGTTTGAGCTGTTGTATTAAATTAGTTTAATGTAATTATTGAATAAATAAATTAATAATAGTTACAGGTTAGCAGGACTATGATTATGATACATATTTGCTTATAAACGTATACTGCACTTGATCATTAAATAACTAATATATTCACAGTCCAGAAAACAATCCAACTATCCACAACAGAGACAACATAACGTGCACGTGCAAATGTGCAAATCAAGAGTGACAAAGTGACAGCGCGACAATTCCAATTTATATACTGCTACATATCCTGATTTTAGACTCTAGCTTCCAGGTTGGTAAGACAAAATAGCAGCTGCTGTGAATGAATGAAATGCATTCAGGGGACATTGAAAGAATGGTGTAGCCAAGATAATATGCATTTGTGATTTCTGCCAGTAGTTTCCCTCGCAGTCATAGATTACTATGATAAGGTGCTGTTGTCAAAGTTAAACTAAATCTGGTAGAATTGTTAATTTGAGCTATTGGTATTGATTTGAATCATTCAAATGATCCTCAGGGCAACTCTATGCAAAGTAGAATAAAAAGTAGGCAGAATTCAGAGAGTTCTTATCAAACCAAAACAAAGAGAAGAAAGGACCAGAAAAGCAATAATCACCAGATTAATAATTTCATGATTATTATTTTAAATGTTTTATGTTAAAATTCACTGTTTAAGGGTATTCTTTATATAGTTTGTAATATAGTTTGTATAGCCTGATTTAGACGTGCCATAATGTGAAAATGCCACATCCATAATGTCAGTTATTCCAAAATAATTTATTCCAAATATGGCAAACTTTTTTATTTTCAGGATTTAAATGATTCTATTAATTTTTTGAGGATTTGTTTGTTTTCAGCTGAAAGGAGTACATTAAAATTAATTCACTGATGCTGACCTTATCCATGCGCTGAGGCTTTTTGTTTACTAATATGAGTCCAAATGCCACAACCATAATGTTGGAACTGCGCTTCGACATTTTTTTGTAATTAAAATGGTTTTGTGAACACCAAACCTCAACACTTTTTTTCTCATTTGTATTTGCAGTACGTGATTCATAGAGCATGAGTTTATTTTATGAATTATAACGCAGCGAACATACAGTATTATTCATATTACACTGAATGTTTACAATGCCTTAATCACAAATGTAGGCTGATTTATCCATTCTGACAAAAATGGTGGGAGGTGAAATAATTATAATTTTATTTATACTGCTTATTTATATGTTTATAAACATAAATATTATACTTTTTTTTCATACTTTTTCTCAAAACTGACAAAAGTGATCAAATTGTTCAGTCAGTCCTTTCTCATAATAAACATGTTCGCGTGTTTGTTGTGCAGATTTATCCAGATGAAGGTCACTTCCTGTCAGAACTGAGTCGACAGCATCTTTCGGCATCGCTAAGTAGCTATTTCAGATCCTGCCTGCAGGAGGACATCTTCCCACTCAGTGATGAGGAAGAGGAAGAGGAAGAGTAGTCTAAAGAGTGCATAAACAGCAGGACCTTTAAACACACAAACACAAACCATTATTCACACATACCTGTATAACACACACACACGCACACGCACGCACACACCACTGTTCCCTGTAGGATCCCACATTACAGAGGCCTGCAGCTCTGAATTTTTAGATTTTAGATAAGCGTGTGTGTGTGTGTGTGTGTGTGTGTGTGTGTGTGCGCGTGTGTGAGACAGAGAGAGAGAGAGAGATTAGATATGTATATATGCATGTGGGTTCATGTGTTGATGTTTAGACAATATGGAGTTTGAAATATGGGCCTAAAAAGGTGTGTAGGTGTTGTAGTGTGTGTGTGTGTGTGTGTGTGTGTGTGTGTGTGTGTGTGTGTGTGTGTGTGTGTGTGTGTGTGTGCGCGTGCGCGTGCGCGTATATACTTGCTGATAATGGACATTTGTAACTGGAAATGAACTTGGTTGCTACAACAACAACTGAATCTTTCACATATCAGAAATCACTGCTATCTCAAGCCAGATGCTTCAAGCTTGGACCAATCACAGCACAGATTTTTAAACTGAATCCCGATTTGGCCAACCACAACACAGATTGTCTGTTTGCGTGGACTTGATCCAATCACACAGCTGCATGTTTGTGTTTGTTTTTTTGTTTTTCTTTAAAACTGTGTAGACATCGGGACAAAAGTGCTGCACTTTGTTACTGCACAAGAAAATGCTCACTGTTTCCATGGTAACATCCTGTACCAAGAAGAAGTGATGTTTCCATCAACAAGCTCTAAATCACACTGAGAGGTTGAAACGATGAGTTTGACTCTTGCACACGCACACACGCACACACACACACACACACACACACACACACACACTGAATGGACTAAATGCTGTAAAATACAGACGCCCTGTCCACACACAAAACTGTCCGCCACAGGTGAACTTATTTGTTTCAGTAGGACATGTTTCTGGATCAATATTTCACTATTGTAGCTCAAACAACATTGATTTCAACTAATATCTGCTATCTGAAATGAGTCTCCTACTCATCTGAATTCTGAGTCACTTAAAACGACAACTGCAGGTGAATGTTGCCATGTGCGCAGTTTTCCCACACTAATGGCTTACTTTTGTTTCTTTATTATTATTTCAGTCGGTGACTTACTCATTTGAATTATCTACAAATACTAAATCTCTGAATGATCACAAACACACATTGCCATGGAAACACCCAACACACTCCTGAACTCTATGCACTAGCTGTCACAGACGTGGAAGCTGGTCAGATGTGTCTCTTGGTCCTATTCATCATGAATCTGTAACAATGTGAATTGTTTTGATAAACTATAAATACTGCTTTACATACTGTTTAATTTAAATGCATTGCATGGTAATACTAGAATATTTCAGTACTGTTGCTGGTCATATATGAACTTGTATAGAATGTATAGAATGTGGGAAAGGCAGCTTTTCGGCATTTATCTTGTTTCTGGCCTGGTTTTATTGACATGGCAAACGTGCTCCAAAATATGCTTCGCTTCCAGAAAGAAAAAATGGACGTGTAGATCAATTTCTTCGTTCATTATCATCACAGTCATGAGTCTGGCATGTTTTTTTGGGAGTACAGTCAAGAACCCAAGGTCAGGATTAAAAACTGGACCCTTTGAGCTGTGAGGTAGTATTACCATTATTGCACTGATGGCATCAGATAGCAGTGATCAGTTGTATATAATATTATTCTTCAAGTAACACACACACACACACACACACACTAAAGTTGATCCTCCAGGAACATGTGCTACTTGAACAAAACACATTGACAATGCTAGACACCAGTTTTCAGTTATCACTAAGCTTTTTGCACAGTTTTGTTAATGTATTTAAACTGCAAGCGTGTTTTAGATGTGTCTAAGTAAAGCGCAGTTTGCACAATTATGTCACGGAAAATTAATTAAAACTAAACAGAGGATCACACATGGAGACTGCGATAGCTTTAGAGCACAGTAGTGCTTCAGAGCAAAATGGCTTTCTGGGTAGATGTCATTAGTGTAGCTTATAGGGTGATAGAGCAAAAGCGTACACAGCAAGCCGAGGGATTGTTTTCTTTGTAATCCTCGGCTGTAAATGATTAAGGTGACAGGAGCACATTAACAGACTGTCTGAGAGCATCATGCTAATGGCACAGCATGATATACTGGAAGCTTCTGTAGCTTTTGTGCAAATGAAATACTGAAACCTGCTCAAACACAACTCGGTGACTAATTTTTTACAAAATGTGAGTTGAATCTGGAAACTGCGTGAGAACATTCTGTACCATATTGCCATGTTTAAACCCGTAGTGCAGACACATTAAAGTCATAGTGTGGACAGGCCCTGTGTACGAGCGCATGTGTGTGTATATAGTAGACTCCAGAGACGGCGGTGTGATTTGTACAGAAATGTGTATCCAGTTCATACATACAGTATATTTTTGTGATTTATCAGATATCATAGTAGTTTAGGCAGCAGGGTAGATATTGTCATCAGTACATATCTGTGTTGATTTGATTGTTTATCTCTTTTGTAATTCAGATCTACTGTTTCTTTCTGCTTTATTTTTATTCGTTTGGTTGGGATCAGGGTGATGCAAAGGAAGGGAGGTTGGAGGTTTGGGTCTTTCTGTCCTTGAGTAATGACTGTAAATAAACAGCTCATCCAAACTGATGCAGAATCAGTGATGTTATACGTACATTTAATGTCGTCACCCTATTATGAAAATCATCAGTTATTACATTTATTTATACAGAAACAATGTGTACCAGTACAACAAGAGATAAAACAAACCATGCATGCATAATAGAATGTAAAATGTTTTTTATTTTCATATTTTATTCAAGTCTTTAAAGTTTTTCTTTTACTGGGTTGGCTACAAAAAATGTCATCTTTCCAGCTATGAGGCTTTAGCATTTTACTGTAAAACAAGCACCCCCAAACCTTAGTTATTCAAGTGAATTTGACTTGTCTTGGTTTTAATTATCTGTGTAAAGCATTACGTTGCACTACATTAAATCAATATTTGATTAATTACTGTAAAACAAATATCATGACATGCACTTAATTTATTTTCTATTTTCTGTAACTAGCTTAGCTTGATTTTTAATAATCCACTGAGTATCCGTTCTAATTGAAGTCTAGAGCCAGCTGAATTCCATTAATAAACATTTTAAATGGGCACTGTATAATATGAATTTAAACCACAGCCGCTAAGGTATTAGTAGACTGACATGACCAATTTTCTTAGCATAGCTGTTCTTATGTAGGTCTAAATCCCAACAGTGGAACAATGTAGTAAAGTAATTGCTGCTTTCCTGAAGGTTTGTAGCACTGCATAAAACTGACCTACATACATTGTTCACAATAAATTGTTCACTCTGAAAAAGTTAAAGGTTAAAAGTCTATTTTCAATCATTTAGGAATTGCCCTTAAGACTTCTAATATACAGTTTCCCTCAAAACTATTCAGAACAAAGTAGAAAAACAGTTATCTCATTTAGTCTTGACCAATTACTGCCCACTAGTCATCTCTCTCTACAATTGTGCTACAGATATCAACTGGGAAGAGTGAGGGCTACTACATGCTTTTCCTGAGACACATAATTCCAGTCAGCAGCATTTTTTCGAAACTGTTGCTCATTATGCATTGTGGAGGAAGTGAATTGTTTTTTTTTTTTTTTTTTAAATGTCATACTATTCATTGCATTAATTTTTGCCCAAGATCCTGTATTCATGACAATGCACATCCCAAAGCCTGTTGAATTAGAACCTTATGTTGGCAAGTTCATGTGTGAATGATTTCACATCATGTTTACCCATTGCTCCAAATTCCAACATTTGTGCTCTCTAGAAAACTGAGAACTTTCTTACTTACAAATGGGTTTCTTATGGCCAGATAGTTGTTTAGTTCCAATACTGAAAGTTCTGTGGAAATGCTCTTACTTTCACCATTAATCATAGCAGTGATTATTTATTCAAGTTAAACAAAATGTATTTATTTACTTACTGTATTTAAAATTATGCTCACCAAATGTTTAAGTGATCTCGGATGCATTGGAGAGTCATTATTCAAATTCTAGTAAATTTCAGCAATCTTTTTAGTTGCTTTCTTTGCTTAATGTAGGCCAATAATTTGACAGAAACATCTTTTGACATGTTTATTTAAAAAAATTAAAAGCTACTTACTACATCAGTTAAGGTTAAAAGCCTGCTGAAAATATCAATCACTGCAGTAATTATCCAGTCCAAGGCTTTTTAAGTTTTAAATTCAAACTGCTCTTTTTTTTTTTTGGCTGGGCAGTGTACATAAGATCATAGTCAACTGCCTTTCTGGGAGGCCTGTGTTATTATATGATTGTTAGAAATGTTTTAACAGAAATGTATTGGACACTCGGGTATGCAGAGGGTGCATAACAATCATCTAAAGTACAGTACTGTATATGCCAAAGTATACGTCATATGAATAAGACACGTAATATATATTACACACATAATCTAAGAACGCTTTCAGGTATACACGGACTGTCGAACTTAATGAAATGAATGTAGGAATTAGAGGGCAAATACATTCTGTATCCTAAGGTTTAATTATGTTTTTATTATAATATGACATTTGCCTGACATTTGGCTTATGTGTAATTATATAACATCTTCAGTGTGCTACTTGAATGTCTACACAATAACATTTACACAAAATGAGACAGCTAAACAAATGCTGACTGCAATAAAACAGGTAATATTACAATCAGTGTTCATCAAGGGGAATAGCGACCATGGTTGCAGGATGACATATCTTCAATTCCAAAGAAGGTGTAAGTTTATACAACATTACAGTACATTTCAAACAGTCCAGAATTTAGAAAAAAAACAACAATTTATTAAAAATAACAGGATGACAAAAGATCCACAGGTGAAGAGAATTTATCCAAAGTCCATTCGGTGCATAATGCTTAAAAGAAGAAAAAGAAAAAAAATACTATTTTCTTTTTCTTCATCTGCCTTCTGCATGGAGATTCGAGCATGTTTTATCCACATATTCCTGTATGCATGGTCTTCCTGGATACAAATTTATCATTGGTCTAGCTTTATTGTAGTTTGTAAGTGAAGAGAAAGTAGAGCTGCCCAACTGATCTTCAAGTATCAGACAGACAGTGCACATCTGCACAGTGTGTGACTCAGTGTGTTTGCTCCATTGCTACAACTGATAAGAAAGTCCTCTGTGCCTCTATCAGGTAAGAGTAGGACCAGTGGGATTAGAATGAAGTCACCCATGTCAAGGATGCTTGTTATGGCAGCCATCTTGTCCTCAAATCCCACCTGAGTCCTGGAGAAATCACTTAAGCCACAGAAGCTAGTCTTCCTCACGGGTTTCCATGGTGACAGCAGAGTTTTCATGGAAGCACTCACTGAAGAAGGTGATGACGGAACTCAGCATGTAGTGTTCGCTGCTGATGTCATGGCCCTCATCAGGAAAAATCTACAGCAATTCAGAAGGAAAGTGGCTGTATGCGTACAGTTACAAAATAGACTGCATGGACAAAAGTAAACTCTGGGACATTACCAGGCTCTATTCATAATATTGCACCGCCATACTGACCTTTAAGGTATAGTTTACATTATGCATAGATAACAGCTTCACCAGTTCTGCTGTGTGTTGGAAGTGAACAGAAGCTGCAAAAGAGAGAGTGGTAAAAGAATTACCTTGTGTAATGATATCCATAAAGAAATGGCTGCCAAGTGAACCACCAAGAAAACATTTTTTTTCCTGGTATTTTATGTAGAGATTTCAGCAGCAGCGCTTGGTCGTCAGCAAGAGCTGGTTCATGTCAGTTCAACTGTCTTAACTGTACGCTCGTCATTGTGCAGAGTTCTACTTAGTGCTACAATAGAACTACAATGGACCACTGCTATTATCAAGGATTTCTAGTCAAATAGCGTAGTTCACCAATCTGGCCAATGGCTGATTTCTAAAATGGCCAGGAAAGCCATAAAATTAAATGTCTCTATCTCTTTAGATTAGTGGTAGTGTTCGACCATATGCCAGGAAATTCAGCTACTGTTGATTTATGCAGTCTCTCCTGCCTTTCTGTTGATTACTGATAACCCCATGCAGTTGCAATGAGCAGGGCTCTCTGTACCCATTTTTTTTTAAATAAAAAAAGGTTGCTGCAAACATGTTCAATAAGAACTTTCATGTGAAAATAACGCCTCACCTTGGATTGTGTCTTTGATTTCTCAATCAAATTATCTAACCTTTTAAGAGAAAGAAGAACTACTTGGCCAACACTTTGAATAAGATATCAATGGGTCACATGATGAATGGGAGTGATGTAGCTTGCAAGTGCTAAAATGTGCAATAGGCTTTTGAAATTAAACATAAAAAATATCATCTTCAGATTGATTACATCTTAGCAATTACATCATACTGTATATAATCTGATAATACCAGATAGCATCAACAGTCAGTCTGAACAGATCCCATTGCAAGAAAATACAAACAACTGTCTTTAATGCTACAGGCAGACGGCCTTGCAGTACAAAGAATAAATGCAAGATTTGATCTGAGTGGGCATTTCTGCCTCAGCTCAAACCACCAGCTTCATCCAGGACATACTGTAAGAAGTGTGCATGTAGTGTGAGCTTTGCTGTTAAATGGAGGCAAACTGAATCTCTCACTTACCATCAGCTGTACCGTGTAGGATAAGAAACGTCTGCTTCTCAGAGGTGCTGATGTTAGACAGCAGGCTTGAAATCTGACAAATACAAAAATCTATACAGTACCACACTATACAGTATACTGTATGCATATGCATGAAATCTCTGATCTATACTGCACCTACGTGTGTATATTACACATAACATTGCGTAAGGCACATTATGATGTTACGTTCTGCATATAAATTTATGATATAATAATGTGATCATATCATCAAGGACAATGTACAAATATGATGCAGAAAAAAGCCTATCAGTAATAACCTTGATATTAATTTAAGGTTGTGAGCACAGCATATGATACAGCATATCATAGGGGCGACATTGTATCAAAGAAGACACACTGATAAGCTATCAGCTAAGATACAGCTAAACTGATTCTTTTAGAAAGGCCTTTCTTCATTAGTTTTTGTCACAGCTATTACATTTAATATTTTTGGCAGACTAAACTTTTTAAAAACTGTCAGAGCCAAAACTGGCATATAAATAAGTGGTGTGAACATGACCCCACAGTGCAAGTTATGCTCATCACATCTGGACCTTCTGATAGGGCCTGATGGTTTAAGGGGTTAAATATTATACATATTTTGTGATTAAAGACAGTGTCCTTTTCTCTTTAGCTGTATGATTTATAATCCCCTCTTTTAGTGCCATCTAGAAGAGGGTGGTTTCTCTTTTGAGGCTGATTCCTCTTAACATTTTTTTTTATCATGTTTTCTCAGCAAAGCCTCTGGCTTTTGCATTACAAATTTAGATCAACATATTTATTTCATTATGTTGTTCTTATTTGCTTTTTATCCTTGATTAATTCATAAATCACTTCATGGCTTACCAAAAAAAAACTATTCCTCTGAAACAGGACAGGTTCAGGGACTCGACTGAAAATATAAGCCAAAAATGAAAGCCAGAAAAGTCCTTCAGGACTCCTGGAGAACTATTCCTCAAGACTACATTAAAAAATACAAGAAAGTCTGTCTCTTTGAAAATAAAATAAGACGAAATGATGGTGGCTCAAGTCTTTTGCACACTACTGTACATCTATCCTCTTCTCTTACTATTACACAGAAATAGGGGTCCTAAATCAGGGTCATTTCAACATATTCATTGCTTCTAAATGTTTTTATTTCAATATAGGCGATGACAATGAAAACGAAGATGAAAGCAACATGTACATGAATGAACATGAACACCATGGCAATATTTGCCATTTATAAATATGGCCTGGGTCACTTGACTTACCTGATACTTGTTTTCATCCATGGCTGGGAACCCAAAATATCGCTCTGTAAATGCTGAGGCTTCCATAAATGAGCAGAAACAAATGATCAACTTTTATTACGGGTCACATGACTTATTCTGACTCAGATATTTGAAATGGCTTTTCAAGTCTCTAAAAGAAGACTCATGCACTCATGGTTATATAGTTTGTGAGGCGTGATATGGTTAGTATTATTGTACTGTAATGGCTTCTGTGGTACCATAGAGTCTCCAGTCAGTAACGGGTGCCATGGCAACACCACAGAGGAATGGAGAGATATCAGACAGGAGAAGAAGGGAGCTAAGGAAGCCACCATATGCCTGCAGAACCACACGCACACACACAGATGTTTGCACAACTTTACATA
Organism: Clarias batrachus; assembly: GCA_003987875.1. Taxonomy (NCBI): domain Eukaryota; kingdom Metazoa; phylum Chordata; class Actinopteri; order Siluriformes; family Clariidae; genus Clarias; species Clarias batrachus. The sequence goes on along the minus strand of QMIH01002402.1, from coordinate 40,786 downwards.
ATTAATAATGGGTATAAAATGTAAAGGTTGAAATCTTTAATAGATCCGGAGAAAGAGAACAGATTTCAAACAAATAATGTAGGGACGTCTTTTATCATATCATTCATGTCTAATAAAAGGGCTCTACCTAAAGGACTGCAAAACTGGGCATAACTGACGTATCATTCAATTTGCAAGATGGTAAAGTAATTCTTCCTTTATACAAAGGTACTACTCAACATAATTTCCTTTACAAGCGATGCATTTGCACCATCACTGAACCTGCCTCTCGAATCCCTTCTGAAAATCCCCTTTGTCACAGTCAATGGTCTCCCACTGCTCTACAGAATGTTTATGGAGATGACAACAGCAGTCTGCACAGATTGATGAAGTAGTGTAGAAAAGGGAAACCATATGAAGGCCAACCTCCCAGTGGTACACCATCAACTGCAACAAAGGGGGTTTTCAAAAAGCATTCGAGAGATGGGTTCAGTGATGCCGAGGTATTATAATTGAAACAAAATACAATAACCTTGCCGAAAACGCCAACCCTGCTTCCATCAATGTATGACTGCTTCACCAGATACCTGGAAATACAAACAAGATGACTAAATCTACAGTAATACTGCTAATCCATATTAAAGGATCTACATCAGATGGACTTAATGATATCATCAATCTAGCCAAGTACAATAGAAAGCATACCTTAAACTAATACCCTTACGAAAACCATACCATTTTAAATAACTGTATAAACACTTGACTGCATCACAGTATTTGAACTCTGCATTACCTTACCAGGTTTTAAACCAATAAAACTCTCACACTCTTCCATCTAAGGAATACCCTAATCCTAGTCGGACATGTTGCTTAGCAACCAAAGCTTAATGGTTACAGTCTTTTTTAGTGTAAATATTATAAATAATGAATTCAATTACCTGCTAAACATTACATTTTATCATTTTGTTTTTGCTACTGCTTCACACAACACACAGCCCATCATGGCTTCCTGAATGTGTGTCCTCAAAAGGTTTATTCTTGTCACTGTGGCCTGTGGTTTGTTCATTAGGCTCCTAAATGTAAATCCTCAGCCATATCTCTGTAAAGCTTCTTTGTGACAAAAACTTTCTTAAAAGAGTTATATTAGTGAATGAAATAAGACCTTTATCCATAATGATAAAAAGCAGTACAATGTTATTATGACTGTAAAATCTTAATAAAGTATATGCACACACACACCCTGGATAGTTAAATATACTCGTAGTTATTGAACATGCTTGCGTTGTTATTGAATTGTCTTGTGTCACCCCTCATTTCTTTGAATTAAATAAAATAAAATTAAATACATTTTGCAGAACTCCACAACTGAACCTCTATCACAGAGGTGCAATGCCACAGGGATAACCACTATGCTACCAAAGCCTCAATCTTTTAAAAAATAGTTGTTTATGAAACAACATCTGAAGCAACCTCGTTTCCCCTTTTACCCGTTCCGACCACTCTGCATTCAGCATCATCAGTATACTAATCATCGACCTGACCATCTGTCATTCATGGATCACGGTGGCTTAACAAAAAAAAACATTCCTCTAAAACAGATCAGATACAGGCACTGGACTGAAAATAAGAGCCTAAAAATTTCCAGAAATGAGAGCCAAAAAAGACCTTCAAGAGGCCTGGAGAACTATTCCTTCACACTACATTAAAAATACAAGAAAGGCTGGCTCTCTGGGAGCAAAGTAAGAATAAATGACTTGTGGCTCGAGACTTTTGAACAGTACTGTGTAAGACATAAAAGATAGCAGGACACTGTCTCTTACTCTAGAGCAGCGAGGTGATCCCGGAGCTCCACCACTCCCAGGCGCTTGTGCACTTCCTGTAGAACCTTTTGTCCCCGGAAACCACTCCCTCCGCCATCCACACGAGCCACAATCACACTGTCCGAGCTCACAAGTACAGAGTCCCAGTCCAGATGAAATTTTTCACTCACCTGCTGACCACCAGGAGCACTGTCACTAAAGAAAAGGAGTTAATGCTGGTTGGTGTGTGTGTGTATGTGTGTGTGCGCGAGTATACCACATCGCGAACAGACTGAAAGCAGACTGAACAAAAGTGTCACGAAATCAATAGCAGGTGATAGGTAATCAGTGATGTGCCAGGATTAATAAAGCACTACCAGAGTGTGTGTCAAGCTTCTGCAATACACTGCTCTAATTAGACACCAACAGCAATGTGGGAATGCTCCCTCATGTTTAAAGCTGGAATTTGCAGAACGAGTATCTACATTCAAAATGATTGGTTTTGAATGCAAAAACTAATTATCAATGTGATGAAAAGAAATAAAAATGATGTTCCTTTTGTCATTTGTTTACAATATACTGTAATATAAATCTGTTTTTAAACTTCTTTTCAAATAATTGGGATGAGCTTAATTTTCATAATTAACAAAATGTAATCTGTGTAATGGGTTGGAAAAAGGTTTTAAAATGTTCTTTCCAATGTGGTTTAATATAAATTATTACATGATGAATCTATTATTATCAGAAGCATTATTTAACGGATTACACAATTTCACTAATGCCTTCTGTTTAATTTCCATCTTACCCATACAGTATGTATCATTTAAAGGGAGTTTAGGAAAATTGAAACATTTTTGTGACATTTCCTGAATGAGTGTTTTTCCTTTGTGGACTAATAAGATTAATAAAATTACCAAAAAAAAAAAAAAAAACAATTACAAACTTAAAAAAAAAAATGTACTGGTTTCAGTTGCTACTTTTTCTCTTGCAAATGTGAAATGTCTTTTAAGGCTTTGGTGGTGTTCATGCTTTTTGTCCTGTACACACAATAGGTGTTTGTGTTTTGTGTGTGTAAGTATGATGGAGAATAATGGATGAACGTACAGTATGAAAAGCAGAGGATACTGATTACTCTCATCAAAATCCGCAGGGAAGCTGAGCTCCAGTCGCAGTGCTGCAAACACACAGCTCATTATAACAGCTTTCACTACGAACGAACATGCATCTCAGTGCCATATTTAGTGTACTTTATGCATGGCGACAAACTGTCTAAAAAAATCATTATGCTTTGGCTGACCATTGTATCTCATATCAGTGTTGATGACAGTAATCTGTTACCATGGTTATTAGAGGGTATGATTTTGATTTCTCTGCGGGGGATGTTTTTCAGCTTGAGCAAGTCTCTGAACTCCAGACCAGAATCTACTGTCATATAACCTAAAAAAAAAATAAAAAGGGAAACATTTAAGACATTTAGACTTAAAACTTGCCTAAAAATCCTCTTCATAGGACAAGTTTACAAATGTTGTATGAAAGACATATTAATAGTTTGAAATAAAACAGTAATTTAACAAAAATTATGGATATTCATTCTTCTTCTTTTCTATCCAAATTCTATGTCTGTGGAATATAGAAATCTCAAGGTAGCTGTTGGGAAAATCAATAAATATTTGTGCAAAATGTCAAAATTCTTTACCCAAAATGTTTTAAACGTACATTTAAAATTCTTTTAATTCATTTTTTCAGAATTAGAAAAAATAAGAATTATACATTTAGGAATGCGTTAATATGTTTATCAGTTTGTTTATTTATTTTTCATCCCATATATTTCCAGAGATTCATGATAAATCATAACAGCTGTATAGGATTCTGGCCATTCTGCATTTAGTTCCCAGCCTTTGGTAAGCATTTGCACTAGATGTGTGCCCATGTGTGCCCACCATGTGCCCACTGGGATTTGTGGCCATTCAGTCACAAAAGCAATAGTGAGATAAGGCACTAATGTTGGGCGAAAAGATCTGGGGTGCAGCCGGTGTTCCAGTTTATCCCTAATGTGTTCAAGCCACATGATTTCTTCTAAAGCATCTTCAGCAAACCAAATCTTTATGAACCTTGCTTTCTGCCCAGGTGCATTATCATCCTGGAACAGCTGTAAAGGAAATTTTCAATGCTACAGTATACAAAGAGATTCTATACAGTTGTATACTTCCAAATTTGTGGGAACAGTTTGGGGAAGGCAAGATCTGGATGTAATGGTCAGACGAGCACATCCCTTTGTCCAATACAGGGTAGTTCATCCAAGTAAAGCTCCATCAATTTAAATTCTACATCTCATCACAACTGAAAAGCTAAAAATTCCATTACAATTCCACTAAAAGATGCCCCACCTCCTGTACCTTTTATATCCATAACTTTGTCTACTGTATATATGGAAAACAACAATGGAATCAATGCCAACCAATGAAGGAATGAATGTTTAAAATGGACAAAATAAATCGCTGTCATAGTTGTATACTTCCCATCAGTCCCAACAATTCACACATCACCGATCACCTGTGTCTTCCATGTTACTTGTTTAAACACCACTATTTATGTTTCTGTTTTCAGCATATGCTTGTCAAGTCTCTCACTTGTATGTATTTTACAGTTTCATCCATTGTCTGTATGTTCTTACATTAAGTCATTGTGAGTGTGCTAAATTATTGCTTCAAAATTGTTTACTGTGTTTATGCTTCTCAAAAAAACAAATGACCAAAAAATGATGGTCTTGAGTGAAATCCACAACAGGACATGCATCAGGGCTAATTAACAGTATTCTAGCTTATAACAAGCAGGTTCAGGAGAACCAAGGGCGGCTTGACTGGAGCAATACCAAAATGTCCCCATCATCCCCTAAGAAATTTTGTTTTGGTGCTGGTGAGAGGGGATTTGGTCAGAGGCCAACAAGGTGGCCTTTCCAGCACAGAACAAGCCAGAAAACAATGTGTGGCCATGCAAGCTGCAGACAAAACCTTGTGTATCCAACCTCGAACAATGACTCTGGTGAAGATGTCTTTGCCCCACATCCTGCCCGACTTAAGCTGCCATTTTTCCCCCCATGAGCATCATTCCAACTTCCTGCACCTCCACCGCAGACATGGGTACATCACTCAGCTTCACCTCAGTTGTCACTCTGCCTCCTGACTATACAGAGTACTTTGCTTTTTTCTTATTCCTCTGAGGATGTCGCTCAGGAACAGGGTCATCATGGACAATTTGACAGCCAAAAAATGTCAAAAAAAAAACACACACACACACACACACACACACACAGAACTACTGTACTGCTGTGTTAGTTCAACTTGTGCACTCAGACATCTCATATAAGCCAATACAATGTACAAATCGTGTGATCAATATACTGTAAGACAACCACAATGTTATGACTGGGCACTCCAATATGGCACCACCGAATATGTTGTTAAGATTGGGAGCCCCAATGCAGGAATTAGAGGGGAGCGTTGAGACATGGGGTGATTATGTGTACCTTGGCGGGGATTAATCGGTTAGTGCAAGCATCTCGCAGCGCTAAGGAAAAATGTTTATTTATTTATTTATTTATTCATTCATTCATTCTTCTCCTGACCTTTATTTCTTTTTCTCTAGTGAGATATATTGTTTATCTTTCAACCCTCTTTTCAGTTTCTTCTTTTCTTAATCTTTTCACCTTTCTTCTCAGTTTTCTACATTCTCTTTTCTTTCTCTTCTCACTTCTCTTTTTAGTTTTCTCTTTTCTCCTCTCTTTATCTCTTCGTTTCTCTTTTCAGTTTTCTTTCTTGCTCTTGTTTTTTAACTTTTCTTTTCTTTCTTTCCCCTATACCAGAGCACCGCTCTCATACCTGGTGCTATTTAATGTTCGCACAGAGTGTGCTGGTTTCTGGGGGTTTAAATAACCTGCCGCACAGGTGTAGCGTGTCTTCTCTGATTGGCAACATGGCGGGGTTGCCAAGCAACCACGGCCGTCCGCTACTCTGCCTGCCTATAAATCTGCCTAGAGTAGTTGTCTGCAGAATTCCCCTTCGCGTGGGTGGCCGTGTTACACACAATGCAACATAAACAAAACAATATGCTTTGTAAAGGCATAACAATGTAAAACTAAACTACTAACTAACCTAAATGGCAAACAGTGAAATGTGAAAGTGTTCAACTGTACAGTTGTCATGCCGTGTACCCAACTGCATACCAAATGAATGGTGCAATCTTACTGGTTTAAAAATGACCTTTGTTTCAGTGGATAATTTCCTAAGTTCAACCAGCAAACACACTGTGATCCAAAATAGGCTTCCAGAAATACATTGCCATAAGCCTGAAATGCAAATACTGTTCTCACCAGTCAGTGTTATGCATATACATTGAACAAGGTCAGAATGTTCCCCAGCTATGTTATTCATTGTTGGGTAAAAATCAAGTGCAGCAATTATCAGGCTGAAAATCAAGCCAGTAATTATCTGATCATTCGCATGGCATGTAATAATTTCATTTAATTCTGAAGACGGTACTGGCAATAAGCCCGGGAAAGTAGAAGACAGTCAAAAAAGACAAAAAGAATCAATGAAAAGACAGAAAGTGTACTCTAAATTAGGGTTGTAATTATGGTTTAAATCATTTATTCTTAGTGACTGTGTGTGGGTGTGTTTAATACTTACTGCTTATGTTAGCAAGCTGGTGCACAGTAGTTCTGGGACTACCAGGCCCTGAGGAAAGACAAAACTTGAACACACTTACCCACTCAGCAAAATACATCACTTGAGGTATGTTTGCTAGTTCACATATAATGCTTTTCCACTGTAGGAAGCTGCAGGAAATTAGCAGTAAATAAGAAATTAGCAGTAAATAAGAAATTAGCAGTAAAACACTACAATGTGCTGCTTCAAATGTAAGGAAAGGAGCATTTCAGTGTTTTTTTTTTTTTTTTTTTTAACTTTGTGTCTGTTTACTTAAATGATTTTCCCTTTACTGATGAAACGACAGTAAGTGTGTTTACCTGAAGCCATTTATTATTGATGTTTGGTCTACAAACATTTCTGAAAAAACATATTTTCTGTGAATTTTTCTGGGGAAAAAAAACAAATTCATCTCTATATATTAATCTCTATATTTCTGTCTGTCTGTCTGCACATGCACCTGACTGTCCAACTGGCAAGAAATGATTCATCAGGCCAGGCCACCTTCTTCCATTGCTCTATGGTTGAATTGTGCCCAGTTTTAGCAAAATGTGTTAATGTAGCTCTTCAGTGCAATTGGACCAGACAGGCTAGCCATTGCTTCCCATGCACATCAGTGTGCCTTAGATGCACATAACTCTGTCACCAGTTTACTGGTTTTTCCATCCTTGGACCACTGTTTGTAAGTAATATCCAACCCCAGAAGACCTACTGTTGTAAAGAAGCTTTGACCCAGTCATCTACTCATCAAAATTTGTTCCTTGTAAAAGTCAACCAAACTAACTGATTGTTTACTTGCTGCCTAATAAATACAGTTCAGCCATAAGATTAAAACCACTGACAGGTGATGTAAATAAAATGGCACCTGGAAGTGGGTTCTGAGTTCACAGTGTGCAACATTATGCATAAACAAGAGTAAACACATTGGAAAAACTTGTAACTTCTAACTTTTATCCAACAATCTTATAACTTGAAGCAGCATGGAGGGTTGATTTACTGTCAAGATTAGAAAATTCCTAGTTCCTAAATTCCAAAAAATTCCTAACTTTAAAATTAACAAGTTAGAATTTTCTGTCTGATTTAAACCTTATTTTCTCATTTTAAAATAGAGACGTGTAAAAGCTGATAATGACGATATGTGAACCTGCACAATGCAGCAGTACTGTTTGTAAATCGGGACTCAGCACAGCGTCATAGTATGAGCAGTGAGGTTTGAACAAGGAACATGTCAAACACTCTCGCTGAAACAGATCCACTGTCTTCACCCTAGACACACAAATTTAAACAAGAGACCAATCCTTAGACAGATATTCAAATGCTCAAATAGTAGAGTAAGATGTGTAAAAAAAAAAAAAAAACTTAATAATCACCTACAGGAGAAGTGGATATGCCATAACTCACCTGTACAGGTGTCTTTGTGAGACTCCATCCTCCGTGCTGATGTAATACCTATATAAAACAAGAATGACATCCATGTAGTCAGCAAATTACAGACGCATATTTATCCAGCCCAATGTGCATGGGTTAAGAAAGCCTTTAATGTTCTAGCCACAGGTCATTGGGATTTTTGAGGACTTTCATGCAGCTTTCATTCTGATAATTATTTTAAGTAAATTAGGTATTTACATAATACTGTCATGTTTTTTTCTCACTTTGTTTTTATAACCACATGTTTAATGTATTATTTATGAGGGGGTTCAAGGAAAAACCAGGACTTGTGGTGAAATTTCTTGTGAATGAAGGCTTAAATCTAATCTGACATTTACAGAATACTTCAAATACTGTAGAGTACGGTGATGAAACTCTGTTTCATCCAAACATTTGAATGAAGAAACATTGTAAAGAAGTCTGTAGATCCATGAATGATGTGAATGAATGAATGGGTGAATGAATGATGATCCCGAACCCACTGCTGTCGTTCCTGTGAATATGCGTGGAACGCCTGATCCTTAAAAAATCGACAGACAACTTGTCACCAACTAGCGGAGGAGACACATCTACAGTATCTAGGCTAGCATTTCTGACCTCAAACAACCGATCATGGTTGTGGTGTATTGAGAAAACTTTCTACCTTGAAGGTATCCAGGCGAACTAAGTGCATTAGTGTAGCAGGGGATTATATAGAGAAATCAAGGTAGTTTTTCAGCACAATCAAAAGTCTTATGTATTTATTTATTTGGAATACTGAGGCTCTTTGTATTACTGAGGCCAGTTTTATTTTTATGATTTTAATTTGAACAGAAATATTTTTCATAAAACTACATAGACAGAAAGTATGTAAAGTGTATACCCAAGCAAAACCACAACATTTTCACAATTATTCTAGAAAGATGATTAGAAAATGGATTAGAAAAATGTTACACATCTACAGAAAAATGTTACACATCTACATGTTACACATTTACAGGAGATACAGCTTAGTATCCCCAAGGTCTGATGCTGCCACCACCATGGAGAAGGTTCTACATTCTACATATATAAATACATCTAACATAGTTTGTCACATGCTTTAGAATAATTTAGGTACATTTGGAATTTTTGATCAATTTAATACTAATTTGCTTTTGAGAAGGAACTTTAGTCTAACATGTCAGATGTTTCTACAGAAATGCAAATAAATTCCTACAGAGACAGCTGATCATAATTTGGGGTTAATCAGAATCACTTCTCTCATGACAAGTGTATGATAATTAATTCTGAACATAAATGTGATTGAGTAGTTTAGTCACATACCCTTTTATAAAACAGTATGCACACTTACAGTATAATTTCAGGTCACTACATTCTTTTTTATTTTTACCTTAAATTTCAAACACAAGTTTTTTTTTTTTTAATAACATATTAAAGGAATAAAAAGATCTCACATGCTCTATCTTGTTTTCCTTTTTCTGTCACTAAAATCTGTAATTTATAATTTAATAGGGGTGTCTAGACTTTTAAGAACCATTGTTCATGTCTATATGAGACTTACACTGCTTTCAGGCTTTCATCATAACCTAGCATTTTAGTAACCTCCCAGTTGCCAGAAGTCAGGTGTCGCACGCTGACCTCTCCGTCAGTATGCTGTGCATCAGACCGAGAGAGGGAGGGAGAGAGAGAGAGATGGTGACACAAATATAGACTCTTTGTATGTCTAAAACCTTACAATGCACTTTTATTTCGAGTTTTATACACAGTGTATATATATATATATATACAGTGCCCTCCATAATTATTGGCACCCCTGGTTAAAATGTGTTAAAAGCCTTCAAATAAATTCAGTTTTATTGGAGAAGCATATTGTCACACTGAAAATTGGAGAAAAATATAACGTGAATATAAAAAGAATTTTAAGGGGAAATAAAAATCCCTGACTAATTGAAGTATTTCTGTCATTTCTACAGTAGTTTACAATGTTGATTATTAGTATCTAGGAACATTTAATTAGTAATTTATCACTTCCTGCTTCCCTGGGGTATAAATATGACGTGACACAGAGGCAATTTCTCTTATCCACTCTTCAACATGGGAAAGACAAAGGAACACACCATTCAAGTAAGGCAGATGTGTGTCGACCTTCACAAGTCAGGCAATGGGTACAAGAAAATAGCCACCCGCCTGCACCTGCCCATATCTACTGTGAGAGGAATCATTAAGAAGTTTAAAAAACTGGAATAGTAGTAAACAAGCCTGGATGAGAACGCAAGTTTATTTTGTCTCCACGCACAGTGAGGAGGATGGTAAGAGAAATAAAAAATTCTCCAAAGCTCACTGTTAAAGAACTGCAACAAATGCAAGCATCTTGGGGTCACAAAGTCTCCAAAACAACCATCAGATGCTATCTACATGCCAACAAGCTCTTTGGGAGGCAGGCAAGGAAAAAACATTTTCTCAGTCACAATCATAAACGCAAACATTTGGAGTTTGCTGTCACGAGGCGGAGCGGAACGAGGTGAATCCAAGTGCAGGTGACGTTTGACTATGTAGACGGAAGCGAGGTAGGAATGTGGAAGCGAAGGTCAATACCGGGAGATCAGTCAAAGCCGCGTTTAAGCCAAATCGCAAAACGAGAGCCGTAGTCATAACAGGAACCGTTAAATTGGTAACCGGGAAATCAAGCAGCGAAGCCAAAAACACGTAAACCAAAAACAGGAAGTGCGAGATCAATGCCGGGAGATCAAACAGCGAAGAGGTGAGGACAATCCAAAGCAAGAGGCAATGAAACAAAACGCGAGAAAATCGAGGCAAAAATACGCAAGATAATCCAGCAATTGAAGCAGCGCACAGGGCGTGCTTAAATCGCTGGAGTAATCAGCGTAGAATAGGAAACAGGTGCGCAGGAGGGGCGGAAATGGGCTTGAGGTGAGACGGCGTAGCTGGGATACATGAAATGTGGGGTTTATTCTTCGCATGGTTGAGGGTAGCAAGAGCATGACTCTCTGACCCACCCTGTACCTTGGAGCTTTAGAACACCTCCGATCCGCTTGTTTCTTGTAAGCCTTGCTGGATCGTAGTAACGTCCTTCTAGCTTGTAGCCAGGTCTTCTTACAGGGCCTAATGAAATGCTGCGCTGATGGAACATTAACTTCTTCCTCCAGGGAAGGGAACAGAGGTGGTTGGTAGCAGCACTGGAAGGGGGACAGGCCAGTGTATGATGAAATTTGGGAGTTGTGAGCATATTCCACCCAAGGCAGGAACCTGCTCCAGGAAGTGACATCCCGGGAGGGGTACCTGCACCTGAGAGCAACCTCGAGAGCCTGGTTCTTCCTTTCGGTTTGTCCATTGGACTGGGGATGAGCTTACAGAAGGCCTTCCAGAACTGAGAGGTGAACTGCGGACCACGATCAGAGACAATATCCTTGGGAAGACCGTGGAGCTTAAAAACATGGAGGATCATGAGTTCCGCAGTCTCTTTGGCGGATGGGAGTTTTGGAAGGGGAATGAAGTGGGCTGCCTTGGAGAACCGATCCACTACAGTCATGATACAGGTGTGGCCATGAGTCTGATATTACCTTCCTAATCCTGTCACAAAATCAAGCGCAATATCAGACCATGGACGGTACGGGGTTGGTAAGGGAATGAGGAGGCCTGCTGGGGCTGTGTTGATGTGTTCATATCGCTGACAAACATCACAAGCTACAGGGTTCGGGCAGAGCCGGGATGGCAGGAGAGCTTGGAACAATATGCCCATTCCAGGACCTGGGAGCGTAGAGTGCGTAGGACGAATAGGCGATTAGTGGGTCCATTACTGGGGCCTGGTTCATGGGACAAGGCCTGCTTCACCTTTGTTTCTATATCTAGCTCAGCCACTGCAAGCAAGCAAGGAGAAGGGAGGATCGTGTTACTAGCAGTGGAATCTTGGGTGGGGGTGAACTGCCTGGAGAGGGCAACCAGTTTAGTATTCTTAGTTCCTGGATGGTAGAAGAGGGTGAAATTGAACCTAGCGAACAACGGGCCTGCCGTGAGTTGAGCCTCTTGGCGCTAAGTAGGTACTCTAGGTTCTTGTGGTCGGTCCAGACCAGGAATGGAAACTCCGTTCCCTCTAGCCAGTGTCTCCACTCCTCCAGGGCTAGCTTGATGGCCAGGAGCTCATGATCTCCGATGCCATAGTTTCTTTCAGCGGGCGGTGGGAGAAGAAGGAGCAGGGGTGCAGTTTGTTTTCATGGGTGGACCTCAGAGAGAATGCCTCCTACTCCAGTGCTGGAGGCGTCGACCTCCACAATGAACTGACATGATGGGTCAGGGATGGTGAGGATAGGAGCGAATGTGAACAGCTTCTTAAGCTCGGTGAAGGCCATCTCAGATTCCTGGTTCCAACAAAAGCAGACCTTGGGAAACGTTAGGGCTGTTAGGGGGGCAGCGATACAGCTGTAGCCTCGAATGAAACGGCGAAAGAAGTTGGAGAACCCCAGGAACCTCTGGAGTTCCTGACGTGAGGTGGGCGTGGGCCAGTTCATGACGGCTTGAAGCTTGGCGGGTTCCATCTGGATCCCTGAAGGCCCAATGCCAAATCCAAGGAACGTGGTGGACGTGGTGTGGAACTCGCACTTTTCTGGTTTCACAAACAGTTTGTTCTCTAGAAGCCTCTGTAGCACCTGCCGAACGTGGTATTGATGCTCCTCCAGGTCCCGAGAATAGATCAGGATGTCATCGAGGTAAACAAACACTGATAAATTGAGAAAGTCTCTGAGTACATCGTTAATGAGGGCCATCGACTGCAGGGGCATTAGTGAGGCCAAACGGAACCACGAGTAAACGTATGAGAAAACGTATTCATAGTGCCCTGTAGGGGTGTTGAAGGCCGTTTTCCACTCGTCACCCTCTGGGACCAGTTGGTAAGCATTGCGTAGGTCAAGCTTGGTGAAAATCTTGGCTCCTTGGAGAAGCTCAAACATGGTAGCCATTAGCGGGAGGGGATACCGGTTCTTCACAGGGATCTCATTCAGGCCAATATAATCTATGAAGGGACAAAGGGAACCATCTTTTTTACTTTTTTTCCACTGTACAGATGGCCCTCAGTGCCTGGGAGCAGATCAATGGTGCAGTCGTAAGGCCGGTGGGGTGGAAGAGAAATGGCACCCGATTTGCTGAACACAGCCTTGAGATCGTGGTACTCAGTGAGCTCCAGTGGTTCGTCCGCCTGGGTGGGGTTGGGGCATGACGTGAGAGCAGCTCGTAAAACAAGATGGGCTCCAGGCTGAAATCGAGTTTCCGGCCTTCAATCTGTAGATTGTGTCGGATCAACCAGGGGAGGCCCAAGACAACCGTGGCATTAGATCCCTCCATGATAAATAGCGAAGTCTGCTCAGAATGGTTGCCTGATACCCTTAGACTGAGCAGAGGTGTCCTGTGGGTGATAGAAGGGAGTGGACTCACATCGATGGCCTGAACCTTGAGATGGGTCTCCAAAGGCAGAGCAGGGATTCCCAGGGCCTTGGCAGTTCTTAAATATGTGATACACGTGTCAACACAGTAGAAGCAGGCTCCATCCACTCGAGAGCTAGGGTCTGGAATTCTATGGCGTAATCATAGGCCGAGCGTGAGCCTTGGTGAAGCTTTAGCAGTTTGTGACCTGCCTCCCTTCCATGACATGAGCGATCTAACACCCTCTTCATCTCTTTAGCAAAGTCCTCGTAGTTAGAGCAGCAGGGGTCATGAGTGTCCCAGAAAGCAGTGCTCCATTCTCGAGCCCGTCCTGAGAGGAGCTTTATCACATATGCCACCTTGGAGCGTTCAGTGGAGAATGTGGAGGGTTGGAGCTCGAATATCAGCGTGCACTTAGAGAGGAAGGAGCGACAGGTACCATGGTCACCTTCATAGGTCGGGGGGGCAGGGAGGTGCCCCCCCTAGTTATGCGTGGCATGATGGAGTCATGATGCTCTGAAGAGAGCTGGAGCCGTTGGAGCTGTGCTGTGATGTCAGCAAGTGCTTGCTTGGTGCTGAGCAAGCCCTGGTGGTGAGTTCCAAGAAGGGCACTCTGACTCTCCAGTGCTGCTTTCATGCGGTCAACATCTGCTGTATTCATATCACTGGCTGGATTATTCTGTCATAAGGCGGAGCGGAACAAGGTGAATCCAAGTGCAGATGACGTTTGACTATGTAGACGGAAGCGAGGTAGGAATGCGGAAGCGAAGGTCAATACCGGGAGATCAGTCAAAGCCGCGTCTAAGCCAAATCGCAAAACGAGAGCCGTAGTCAAAACAGGAAGCATTAAATCGGTAACCGGGGAATCAAGCAGCTAAGCAAAAATCCAAAAAAAAAACATAAAACAAAAGCCATGGTCAAAAACAGGAAACGCGAGATCAAAGCCGAGAGAACAAACAGCGAAGCAACAATCCAAAGCCTGAGGCGAGAGACAAGAAAACGAGAACACGAAACTAACTTGGCAACGTAAAATCAATGAAACAAAACGAGAGAAACTCGAGGCAAAAATACGCAAGATAATCCAGCAATTGAAGCAGCGCGCAGCGCATGCTTAAATCGCTGGAATAATCAGCGTAGAATAGGAAACAGGTGCGCAGGAGGGGCGGAAACAGGGCCGTGGGAAGAGACACCTGACAAGCGATGTGGGGAGAGGGAGGAGGAGTGTTACTGTATAAAACAAGGTGAGGGAAGGGGCTAATTCTACACACACACGGCGCTTGCGCGCACCAACGGAAACACTTATCTGTCGAGATTTATTTGTACTTTTTTTTAAAGGTAAGTGCAGATTAATTTGTTTTATTTTAATTTTTTAGACTTAATAGATTTTATTAATTATTTTTATGTATTTATTTTTTGGGGCTGTGGAACGAATAATTTGGGTTTTCATTATTTCTTATGGAAAATGATGATTTTGTTTGAGTGTTTTGGAACACGAGTCCACTTCCTGAACGAATTATGCTCGTAATCCAAGGTTCCACTGTACATTTTAAAGCAAAATCTGGTGGCTTCTGCCCGAAAGCTGAAGATGGGTCGTCACTGGGTCTTTCAGGAAGATAATGACCCAAAACATGTGGCCAAATCTACACAGAAATGGTTCACCACACACAGAATCAAGCTCCTCCCATGGCCATCTTAGTCCCCAGACCTCAACCCCATTGAAAACCTGTGGAGCGAGCTAAAGAGGAGAGTGCAGAGGAGAGGAGTCAGGTCACTGGATGATTTAGAGACATTGTGTTCTGTGTTCTCTAATCTTGTGAAACATTATAAGAGAAGATTAGGTGCTGTTTTGTTGGCAAAAGGGGGCTGTACAAAGTATTAAACATTAGGGGTGCTAATAATTGTAGCACCCATGATTTGATGTAAAATAATTTTTTTTTTTTTCACTGAATAAATGCACTTGAATTAAAGGTTGGAATTTCCTCTGTTTTTCCATTGTGGTCCTATGTTATTTAGAACAAAACAGATTTTTTTAGAAGTTAAAGTACGAAGGGAGGGCACTGTATGTATTTTATATATATATATATATATATATATACAGTATACTGTATATAGTATACACATACACAATTTTCTGTGGTACGCAGAACATTAAGGAGAACTATAAGACAGCCAGCTCCTATATACTGTATCATTCATGTTCACAATTTACTTTTGAAGATTTTTCTTGAGATAATACATTAAACACTGATGTGAATAATAAAGTGAAAAACTGTATACAATGTACCTGTTCTGACATCATGGTGAGGTGGCGGAAAGATCCCTGGCTGCCATGTTTTATGGGTAAAGTAATAAAAAACGTTGCTCCATCTTTAGAGAACAAAGGCTCCTCATTCTGTACCACTCACACAGAAGAACAACATTTACTTCACCTAATATATTATATATGACGGAAGCTGAGTCTATAATAAAACGCTGTGATCATTTGATTACCTGGCAGTCGATCCACTTGTCTGACGTCATCACATGTTTCTATAGTGGGAAAATCCAAGATAAATAACTTAATGTTATTTGCACAAAAGCACTTGCTCACATGTAGCAGGTGTGCACATGTGCATAGTTGCATGTGTATTGGTCAAGAAAAGCAATGATCTTTGTGTGTGTAAAGCCATGTCAGACGTCACTTACCCGTTCACACTCTCCGGTGTGTGTGTGACACAGCGTGAGGATGGATGTGTCCTGAGCTCTGTTGAGCCAGCGCACAGTCACATGTTGCTCGGTCACCCAGCGTACCATGCTTATGTAGTACTCACTAGCAATTAAACCCCACCAACACAAACATTTTTATTAGTTGCATCGACATGACACTTATTTCACTGCAATTAGCCATTATCAGAGATTAAGGTGGTTTTCTTGTGTGGTACCTTTTTTCCAAACTACTTGGGGGCAGAAGCTCAATGGTGGGAGATGAACCATTCAGAGTAACTACATTCAGCTTCACGGTAGGGTTTACTTGGCCAATCTGATAAACACACAGACACACACAGACTTAGTTAGACTTTCCCTTGGCATAATTATTAATGAAGCGAATTAACGTTATGATAATTCATTGTGGCCTTAACCGTATTATGGTTTTGCTTATTTAAGTTTTTAAATATAAAAACTGGAAAAAAAGTTTAGTTATTTATTTAGTTTTTTTTTGTTATTTTTTAAAAGTTTTTCTTCTGGAACACAGCCAAACATGGCCACACCTCTTGGCTATTCTTATTCTTGCGGTTACATTTTATCCCCACCATTATATAATTAATTACTTAGAAGATTTAGTATTCAAATGCATTAAAATATTTATGAACCTATAATGTTTAACTGCCACTGACAAATGGCTTCCCAGACAATATATATGCTTATACAACACCACAGTTGAATTTTCAAAGGTGTGCATTAATTTTCTATTACATCATTGCTCCTGGCTCTAATGTAAACCAGGAAGTTGATAAATAGCTTAATAAGAATGTGTTAGTTCTAATACATTATCGTCTCATTCAAGACACTTTAAAGGCAGACACTCAACAACACATAATCATTGATGTGGACACATTTTCTGGCTACCGAACATTTATGAAACAAGGCACGGGTGTCAGAACCTTGTAAAAGTCAGACATTTTCTTGACACAGGGGTTTTCAAAAGATTGTGGTTTCTTGTTTCACCTTGCATGTATTCTTTTCACATAACATGGTTAGATGTTATTCCTTACTCGATACATAAGGTATAAAATGGGTTTTAGAGAACAACAGAAGACATATGGAGAGTCAGCCACAGAAGAATGATAACTTCAGTGAGTACATTATGGAACTTCTTCAATGCTTGCACTGTAGTTATCGATTTAGGCCACTTCTGTTGTGTCTAAATAATATGCAAAAATATAGTTTACAAATAACAAAAAGAGCCTTTTTAACATCATTTGTCCCCCAAAAAAGAAAAAGTAAAGTTTTGAAAATACTTTCATATTCCAGTTTGGATTTCCTGCCTTTAAATGCATGGTATTGCCTTAAAAAAAAAAGAAACAGGAGAAAGAAAGAAAAATAAATAGCAGCTAAATCCGTTCTGACAGACCTAACACACTCACACAATGTAAGACTCTAAGTATCACAGATTACTCTACTTATCCCCTACAGGTGTTCTGCAGTCTGGCAACAGTTCATATAATTAGTTAGGTACTGTGTAGATAATATGCATATGAATGCAGTAATGCAGCAGCTGAGGCTTGGACTTTGAGCCAAATCCTGTCAGACCTTCCACAGACTTCACAGCGAGAGCTAATAGGAACAGAGAGACGAAAGAGGGGGAAAATGTGTCAGACAGTAAGCTGTGCCCTTTACTGAGGTCTCTGAATAATTGAAATGGTAGTTAAATGTGGTAGTGAAACAGCAAAAAATTCAATCATAGTTGGAGATGGTGTGCATACTGATTACCTGTCTTAAGGAGTGTGCTGCAGTTACAGTATATGCCGCGTCCTATAATGAGGGATGGGAAGTTTACTAGTCTCATTTGATGTGACTTGAAGTTCTCTGATGGTCAGATGCTCCATAAATTCAAAGGCATAACCATCACCATAATTGTAACATCGAAAAACATAAAAATTTAATATTATATATACTTTCTATCTCTCTCTATTACTGCTGTCATCTGACAGTTACATTCAGTCCTGAGGCTATTCTTCCAGTGTGTGTGTGTGTGTGTGTGTGTGTGTGTGTGTGTGTGTGTGTGTGTGTGTGTGTGTGTGTGAGTGTGTAATGATGTTTTTGTAGTCGTGTTAGACTGTAGTCCTGTCATTATGCATGGTGCTGTCGTGAGAAAAACGAGCTACTGTCTTCTTTACAGACACAGACACACACATACACAGTGTTCACAAAAACACTGAGGGTTTTCTACAGAAAATGTATTATTTATACATGTACAGTGTATATATATATCAGTGTGTGTATATCTAGTGTGTGTGTGTGTGTGTGTGTGTGTGTATGTGTGTATACGCGCCTTCAATATAATTAGAATTGCTTTAATTGATTCCGGTGCCCTTGGACTAAAAAGCATATTTATTCTGAATTCATTCCATCTGGTTGTCCAAGCTAAACATGAAATATAAAAACACTCTGCATATGCAAATGTGTCTTTATGGGTCAGCTGAGCTATTCGAGTACATGTCGTCTGCAGTTCTATGAATAAAACAGGAGTCTCAGCTGAATGATGAAGAATGTACTTTATTAACCTCTTACTCTGGAGCTTTTGAGGAAGTTCAGTCAGAAAGTGAGTTTATGTGTTAGCATGTGTGGATGTCCACAATGCTTAATCTTTAAAGCTCTCATGCTTTACTATGTTCTAATAACTTAGAATAAGTCATTGATGTCCCTCAAATAGTACCTGTTAAACCTCCAGCAGAAATACCTCTCACAGTTCAGTGTCTAGGAATCCTTCACTGAAGCAGATGTGATGTCTCTGTTCAGTTTTCCCAGTGCTATTTTATTTACTGTGGCAACTGTGCTAACATACACTTTATAGCACTTAGAAACAAATGGCCTATGAAATTTATAATAATATTTGTTGTGTTTTAACTTATTACTAAACAGGATAAAACTGAACACAAATTGACATTCCTATTGACACAAAAGAAGCTACTGTAGGTTAGCTGTTAGCAGTTAAACACTAATGGCTAACCTGCCCTCTTATATACTGTAGATTATTAAATATAGGTCTACATGATTTCCATTTTATTACATATTAATTTACACAGGTTAAAACTGAGGACATCACAGCAAGGTAAGGTAACACTTGTATCTACACAAAAGGAGCTAAATTTGTTGTTCATAGTTAGCTGATAACAGCTAACGCACTCTTCTTAAGCTCTTAGAAGGATGTATAATTAGAATTAACTTTGAGTTGTAAAGTTTCTGTTTACATTGCTGAACGGGAAATTATCAACATTTTACAGTCAAACCTCGGATTGCAAGTAACTCGGTTCATGAGTGTTCCGCAAGACGAGCAAAGATTTTTAATCAATTTTGACTTGAAAAACAAGCATGTCTTGACACACATACACACTCTCTTGCCTTTATAACCCCCCTCCCCGGGTTCACACAGACACACACACACTGTTCTACACAGAAACTCTACTCTGTCGCAATTCTTTTCAAAGGTAAGGTGCTGGTTCATTTGTTTTTTAATTTTTTTTTACTTTACAGCAGTGATTCCATTAGTCACGCGAGTGTCATTAGAGAGATTTATTTTTTTCCCGTTAAAACAGTGTTTCCATTGTGTGTGTTTGTTGTGAAACTTAAAACGTGAGGTGGGGGGAGGGAGGAGGTGTTTAACTGTGTAAGAAAGGGCGAGGGAAGGGGCTAATTCCACACACACACACACACACACACACACACACAGACACACACACACACACACAAATACACTGCGTCTGCGCACAAACGGAAACAAAACACGTGAACACTCATCTGTTGGGATTTATTTTTACTTTTTTTAAATGTAAAGTGCAGGTTAATTTGTTTAATTTTTACTTTATATACTGTATTAATTATTTTTCTGTATTTATTTTTTTGGGCTGTGGAATGAATTATTTGATTTTTCATTATTTCTTATTGGAAGATTTGATTTGGTTTACGAGTGTTTTGGAATATGAGCCCGCTTAAAATTTTTATTTTATTAGGTCTAGTGAATCGTATTAGCCTCAATGTTGAGAGACTATTCTGCAGGATTACTTTTTTAGTTTAAACTGTGTTCTGTGCAGTCTATAATAATCTGAACATGTTCTTTGTGGCTTTAGTAACATTTCCTAAATCATTACGCACCGTTAATTTCAAGAAGATGTATGAGAAGGTGTAAGATGTAGGTAGATGAGTCACCAGCTTTACAATTGTCCACCGTTCAAAAAGATGTCAAACTGAAATGACTTTTGATTGGGAGTTTCTATATGTCCTTTTCATTGTCAAATTAATTAAATAAATTATAAATACCAACAAATGTCAAAGCCATCAAGGTCAAAGTTTTAAAAAAGGCACAAAACTCCTTCACTGTCCAGATTTGCCAGCAGAATGCCTCTCTGCCAGCTGGGTACTGCCAGGCCCTGCACATTCCTCCCCCTTTTACATCATTCCTCCTCAGTTCCCATCCCTTTTTCCATTATCCTTAATAAAACCACTCGTTTCTCATAAAAACTTGCCATGCATCTGTGACTGTGGTGCCACCCAAGTCAAAGGTTTTACACATTTCTAATTAATACTGTAGCTAACTAACTGTTCTGGGGTACTGTGGAAAGCTAGTGCACTACGTAGGGTATAAAATCACTCAGAACTCTTTACCACCCTACATAAGAACCCTTACAGATAGCAACTAGTTCCCTTGGTCAGGGGTTGGAGAAAGATTTTGAATTTAGTCTTGTGTTAAAAGCTATTTAGCTTTGCAGCTTACGTTAGCCTTCAATAAAACAACGTGGATGATTCAAAGGCAAGTCAGAATAACTTAGAAGCAATTGCTAGGGAGAAAGTGTTGTTTAAGATGCATAATGTTATCAGATATATTTTCTTGCTGAAACTGCTACCATGGCTGGTTTTGTGCAGTTTAACACTATACATTAACCCAAAAAAGCTTTACTGAAATCTTTTATATAATATATAATATAATTTAAATATAATATATTAAAAAAATGAAGGAAGGAACTTTAGAAGCAACCAGACTCAAAAGAGAGTCTAGCTTCTTCGAGGTGACAACAGATAATGTGATTTTAATATAAAATTCAGATCTGAGATCTGACCTTATAAAGTTCATTCTGAAAATCCACCTTCTGCTCTACAAGATCTACACACATTCTTGTTTGATTACTGTCAACGTTTTGAAAAATATTATAAAAGTACTGTACTTGTAAATAAATATTAGTCCTTTAAGTGAATGTAAACATAAACATGTAAAGCGTGTACCTTTGGGTAAGGGTAGGACGTTCCTCGTGGGTAGAGAACCCCAGTAAAGCGAGGTAGCAGCATATTTGGTACAAGTGTATCATTAATGGTTAGGAATGCAAGGCTGGATCCAGATGAAGACCACCAGTGAGCTACCGGTGAGTGCAGCACCTCCTCTACCAGCCAAGCAAAAACAACATAAACCACAAACACATGAATTAGATTCAACCACATTTCCATTAAAACATTCCACATTAAATGTTTACTATGGTACATTTGATTTAAAGAATTGCATTATACAATGCCAGGCCAAAAAAATAGTCACTATTTCATGAAGATCAAATTGGCCTGGATCAAGCAAAGAGGTCAACGCGTGTTTAATAGAGAAAGTAAGTGCTTGTCACGTGCAATACTGTATATGACAAGAACATACAGGTAGCGGGTAAAATCACAGGCAGAAACCCACTTGGTTATGAGACAAATGAATGTATGAATAAAGGCTTAAATCTACTAGGGGGCATAAAGATTGTACTGTTGAACAATGGAAAAATGTTATGTGGACTGATGGACCCAGATTTACCCTATTTCAGAGTTATGGGTACGTCAGGGTAAGAAGGGAAGAGCATGAAGCGATGGACCCATCATGCACAGTGCCCATGGTAAAATCCTCCGAAGGCAGGGTTACGATCTGGGGTTGCTTGAATTGGTCAGGTTTAGCAAAGAGATGGATGACAGTAAAATGAAGTCAGTTGGCTCCTTGAATGGACTGAATGGCCAGGTTCACCATCAATGCATTTTTTTCTTCCCTGATGCTCAGCTGAAACATATCAATCCCTGCAATTATCCACTGTAATTATCGAATCCATAGTTGCTTATTTCAATTTAAATAGCGACTTCTTTGAGCTAGGCAGTGTATATATTCTTTGGACAATGTGGTTAAAGTGCACTCTGAAAACCTTTTACTTTCTTCTCCTTTCGAGATCTTTAAAGACATTGTAAAATCATAGTCATTATGGGCCACACTAAGTGATTCAAGCTTCTTCCACATACAACCACAAACATGGCCTTATTAACCTAATTGACATTACATGTGCACTGCTGCTTTACAGCTAAATCAGTGCAATCATAAGCAGTTCAGGTAATTATATTTAAATAGAGGGAATTGCCCTTGATAATGAAAAGAATAGATCATGACTGCAAACAGCAGCATATTGCAGCACTGCTGGAGTGCAATCTGTCCAAC
This sequence comes from Clarias batrachus, assembly GCA_003987875.1. Taxonomy (NCBI): domain Eukaryota; kingdom Metazoa; phylum Chordata; class Actinopteri; order Siluriformes; family Clariidae; genus Clarias; species Clarias batrachus. Next base: position 18,263 of record QMIH01002402.1, on the reverse strand, counting down.
AGCAGAACGTCCACACAGGGAACACATTAAACATATTTATTTCAGCTTGGAGTGAAAAATTGATGTAAAACACCATATATTCTTTTTATTTAGAAGATTCTTTATTTTACTGTTAAATCTACACATATAATATATATAGTCTTAAGAAATTCATTACATAAGAAATAAACAGTATTTATGTATAAAATCTATCTTTGTCAAATACACTTACTCGCTAAAAAAGTAATACACTCTAATATTTACTGAGGTTGGAGCGCCTTTTGCTTTGATTATTACCATGGAATCATTTTGATAAGCTTATTCAATGTCACAACATTTTTTCATCCATAGTCACATTAATTTGAGATACCAAGAGCTTGTATTGATGATGGGAGAGTCTAACTGCTGCATAAGTCTTCGCCAGCACAGCACAAAGATTCTCAATAGGGTTACGGTCTCTAATCTATAGTGGCCCATCCATGTACGTCAAGGATGACTAATGATTACTGAACCACTCTTTCACAATTTGACCCTGGCATTGTCATCTAAGAATATGCCCATGCAATTAGGAAAGAAAAAAATAATTGATGGAAAAACCTGGTTATTCAATACATTCATGTAGTCAGCTGACCTCAGTTTTTGGGCAAATAACAGTGCTGAACCTAGACCTGACCAACTAAAGCAACCTCAGATCATAACACTGCCCCACAGGCTTGTATGGGAGGCACAAGGCATGATGGGTGCATCACTTTATCTTCCCCTCTTCTTATCCTGATGCATCTAAAAAAAAAATACATTTGGACTCATTAGATCACGTGACCTTTTTCCAATATTCCGCAGTCCATTCTTTATGCTCCCTAGCCTAAGCTATGAAGCTTTTTCTTCCGATTAGCCTCACTGATAAGTGGTTTTCTTAAGGGTACACAGCTGTTTAGTCCCAATCCCTTGAGCTCTCTTTGCACTGTGAGTGTGGAAATGCTCTTACTGTACTTTCACTTTTAAACATGACCACGAGTTCTACTGTTGTTTATTTTACTATTTGATTTTCACTGTTTAAGTGGTCTCCCATCACGCTCATTCAGGATGTTTCTACCACATTTTTTTCCTCAAAAATGATGGTTCACTACCGTCCTTCCAGGTTTTACTACATTTTACAGTTCTTAACCCAATTTTACTAGTTTCAGCAATCGTCTTAGTTGTTTTCTTTTCTTGTTCCAGACCAATAATTTGACCCTTCTGAAAGAGAGTAGCACCTTTGTAACAACCACAGGATACAGTATGTCCTCTGACATGGTTGTTTAGGATTGTTTAAGCTACTCACTGAATCAGTTACGGCTAAATTGTTAAATAACTTGTTGCCAGCTAAAACATATTAATGATGTCAGTAATTATCCAATGGAAAGCTCTTAACTATTTGCTTAGTCACCAGGTGGTGATCTTTTTTGGCCTGGCAATAAATGTATCTGGAAGCATATGAAAAATGTTACTAAATCTTTGCATAAAATATTTATTCTGATCTGGGTCTGACCTAATCCTTATGTACTGTAGGTCATCTTAAAAGATCAAGCTAAGTGTTTGTTACTATGGTAACATCACACACTATAACAAAACATTGAGCTATCCGTAAGTTCTGAAATTCGACACGTTTAGAAATGAAACAATTAATATTGTGAAATACAGTAATTATACACAAGTATCTGTGATATCAAGCTGTTATGTTACAGTCTATGCCCATTAACGTGTTTGTCTCTTTACCTTCGTACAGCCAGTCGGCAATCCCATTGAACACTAATCCTTCTTGTCCAGATGAAGTCAGTCTGAGAGAGCTGCTCTTTACATCTGGCTTGTAGTAAATGTTATTTTCAAAGATATAAATCTGAGTGACACAGAGACACACACAGATGCATTTTACATGTCAAGATGCAGAAATTATCACTATATTCAACAAAGTGTTCCAATTGCCGACAAGACACCCTTCATTTGATGAACCTTTCTCACTGTGATTTCTGCAGGTCTTTTAGTCTCCTACAGGAATAATGTAGCACAGGGTAGTAGGAGGAAATTGCAGCGTCTTTTTAATAGGGCACTAGATGTCGAGAAATAAAGAACCGAATAAATGTGCACATACCCATATTAAAAAATGAAGAGAAATAGAAAGTGGAATATCCTTTTGGAATTGGATTTGAATAGCGCACTTTGGATTGGCACTGTACAAGTCTTTGAGTGTCATGAATCAATCTATTAAGTGACTCTCAACAACATATGTAAATGATGTTTATTGAGCTATAAACATGTAAGAAAACATCCTGTATGATGCAATCTACATAAACTGAATTGAAAATGAAAATCCTGTATTTGGTAGTCTACAGCAGATATGATCCACTAAACATAAAAAAACAGTATAAACTGGACATTACAAATAATGTAAATAATGCACATTATATACCACAAGCTCTTAACATAGTTTTAAGACCTGACCTGAGTTGACAGTCTGAGTTTTGGCAGTCATCTGCCAGATTAATGACAGTCTATGTTTGATTATAAATAGAGCCGCACACGTTTCCTTACTGACAGTTATTTTTCATTCTCTATAATCATCCACTTACCTTCAATCACCAGGCCATTTTCCATTATCCATTTTCCAGTTTTTACCTCTCTAAAGCCACCCACCGGACTATCACCCATCCCTATACTCAACCGGGGCCTAACCATTCTCTCTATAATCAACCACTCTATATCCACTCACTGTATAATCACTCTTTCTATAATTCCTGCAGTTAACTTTATTACCAGTTTATTACGGCAAATAGTTATAATAGTAACAGCAGCATCTAGTTAATCTAAGAAAGGTTCATAGTTCAGTCCTACTCCATGAAAGGCTGTTATATAAAAGGGAAGTCAATGAAAGAGCAATTAGCCATAAGTAGCAGAGCAAACACGTCACCTGGCTTAAGCAGCGAGTTCAAGTGTAAAACATTAGAGATAAATGCCGTTATGTAACTATGCCTACATTTATATTCATTCATGTGGCTGTTGACTAAATTCAAATGAGACCTGAGGCAATTCATACCTGAAGCTCAGAAGTTTTAATGGCCCTGATCAAGGATTTAAACCCATACCCTTCCAGTTATACAGTAAGTCACACCGCTGCTCTGGTTTTAACAAAGTCAACAAAGTAATTAGCAGCGCGGTGTTGTTCGGATAGCTGAATTTCTTTCTTTCTTCCTTTTAAGCAGAACCTTGTCTGATAGGGACGAGTCTCCTAGAACTATTAAGTTTTCATACCAAAAAAGGGCACATATCAAACTAGCAAAAAAATGCTAAAGGCTTCCAGATTCAACCTTTTTATCAAGAGTGCTAGGGGATTGCAATCTGTAGATACAAGAGCCATGTACATACAGATGTCATTACATACTTAATTACTTTCTCTTCAAGCACAATGTACTAATGGATGGTAATTATGGGGTTCTAAATCAGGGCTGTGTTGTGTTGACTGTGCATTTGTATGTAAGCCCTGAACCCTAGGTTGCCTGCAGCATCTTTGGAATTATTCAATACTCAGCTATTTGGAGAGCAAGAGTGAGGGAGATAGAGAAATTTCACTGCTTTTACAACATACACAGAATTTACAGCAACGGTTGTGTCAAAGAAAATATATATCCCACATTACTGATCGGCGCTAATACTTTTATCTCATCTTATCCAAACATTGATAAATGGCAGCAGTGGTTTCAAATACTCATAAATCAGAGCGTTCAAAAAGGTCTGCATATGTCTAAGATATGCAAATGTCCATGAATACCTAATTCTCTTCCTCTCGTGGTGTGTGTGCGTGTGTGTGTGTGAGAGAGAGAGAGAGAGAGAAAGTACTACATGTTGCTGGAGGTCTGACAGTGTTCTGTGCAAATGCATAAGAAGAACAGAGATACATTTGTCAGTGAGTTCTTAATCACATTGCCTGTAAGCACAATATAAAATTAGTAGCACTATGTAACTTCTGCATGTTAGTATCATACTAAAGAAAGTGAAATGCTTTATTTACTCAGGAAGAAATCTGAACAGATTTTGCAATACGAACATGGTCTCCATGCTTATGCTTGATATCAAGCTTCTGATTAACTAGTGTAAACAAATAAATAACCACCTCACAGACTGCTTAAGGCAAAGTGCTCCAACACCCTACTAATTGCACACATGTGACCATATCTTCCCTACCTTCTTTTATTTCTGATGCACAAGATAATTAAAGGGTGTACAGTGCTGTGGGCGATGTGTTAGCTGTTGTTGTTTGTTCTGCATGGCTACATGGTGCTGTGTAATGTTACAAGAGGTTTCAGTGGGTTCTGCTCTGCTGCTCAGTTGGACAGTGTGATTATGAATAGTCTGTAATTACTCACCAGCTGTTGTCCCAAAACTCCCCAGGAGGCAAACTGCAGCACTGAATCTGACACCTCAGGTGGGTTTAGCTCGTGCACCTCTCTACACACAAACACACACACACACACACACACACACACACACACACACACACACACACTGGGGAATACTGGTAAAGTGGGACACTTAGTATTGTCCTACTTTTCTAATATGCTTACATAATTATTAATGCAATCATTAATACAGTACACTGCATTCTAATTTTAACCTAGTGACCAAAAGAAAAATTTGCCACTTTTAATGTCCTGTATTTTTTTCTATTTTTTAAATGTAAAAGCAGCAGCAAAAGTCTATAAAATCTATCCTCAGCAATCCATATATACAGAACTTACAGTCTTTGGTCTTCTTCTTGAGACCTGACTAGGTTTGTTGGGCTATTTGATAAAATACGTCCTATTTTCTTTTATCCAGATCTATTTGCTGCTGTTTTTTTTAGTTAATTCACTTTATCTATTTTTTTTAAATTGCCCCTTCCCTGTTTATCAATAGTTTGATGTGCCTCAGTACCTTGTGTGCAAATTGTAGATCAGGTAAGATGCCAGAAAAGAGTATCGATAAACCTAAAACAGGAAACTGTATCAGTGTGAGGTTTATGCATTTAATGGTTTAAAATATACCATTTAATAACACCCTCCTGATGAAATATGAATGATGAGTCATGTTATAATGATGAAAACAAAACTCTAGATTGCCATTGCCTCATGTGCATCCTACTATACACTAGGTTATATACTGCAACATTTAAACCACAGACTTCAACTTCATCTCTAATGCATCTGTGTGTGTGTGTGTGTGTGTGTGTGTGTGTGTGTGTGTGCGTGTGTGTGTGTGCGTGTGTGTGTGTGTGTGTTCATTCCAGTCATAAATGGTATTGATCTGTTAAAATGGATAGATTTCAACCAGTGACTGTAATCTGGACTATAATGTCACTCAACCTGAATCAGAGATTTAATTTATATCTAAGTGTAGTCTTGCTGTATTCATTTCCTAAGAGAGCAGGTATCCCATTTAAATGTTATTATGGCTTGTATGCTACATTTGAAACATGGGAAAAAAAAAATTCACAATGTATGAACCTCTAACCTTTTTGACATCATATGTTAGAAGTACAAAGTTGAGATCTGGTGAGACTGCAACTTTGGAAGCTTTAAATGTGACCTGTACCAAAATGCAATGGACAATATTTTAATAAATTACACAGGCATTGTCATAGGAAAAACTGATCAAGTCATTGGGTTACACTGCAAAAAAAAATACTGTAGCATGTGAAATATTCTTGAATTGAACCAAACCTGTATATAATTTCATAAAATAAGTTTTCGGAAAACCATATGTAAGATTCCTGAGTTACAAAAAATGTACGTGGAAAAATTTTTTGTTCTATTATCAAATTAATTTTGCTTCTTTCCTACAACTAGCAAAATGTTCTGTCAATAGAACGAGTTTTTTTGCTTAAAATGTTAGTAAAATGTGATTAGAAATAATTATATCTTATATTTTAGGTATTGAAAAATGTATAAATGAACATCTTCCATCTTTATATGTTTTAAGAAAGTATGAAAAATTAATAAATTAATTGTATTTAGAGATACTTTCACATGCTATAATTTCTTGCAGTGTATAGTCAGGTATCACTGATATCACGTGACTGTTCTGTTAAAAAAAGAAAAAAGAAAAATGTTCATAATAATTAGAAAATAATTAATAAAATAAGAAATACCAATCTGCAATAAAGGCAAAAGCTTTTAAGATGTTATAAAATAGATTCAAATACTAAGAGCTCTGCTCAGTAATAGTGACAATTACTCACAAATGTAGTGTTTTTCATCAGCAGCTCAGTTTGATTGGTCTGGATATTAGCTTTCATTACATTCCCATCTCTGCTTCTATAGATGATCTCCGCCGCTGAGGAGACAAGTAAGGTGGGGAGAGAGAGAGAGAGAGACCTGAATGTTCAGACAGACAATGTTCTGTTGACAATACACTACTGTCTCTTGCTCACTAATGTCTGTGATTTTACAAATCAAAGCACACGTACAGTAGACGTAATGAAGACATTCAGTCAATTTTTGCGCTTCTCTGTAATACACGGATTACAGAGATCCGTGTATTACAGAATCATTGCTATGTTGTTCTGTGCATGTAGTTACATATACAAGTGTGTATTCATAGGCACAATAAATTCAAAGCAAATGTGTACATTGCATAGAAATCTGTATATATATTGCTTTTTCAAGTTAATAGTCAAAAGTCTGCTTTTTTGATTAGACAATGTATTAGTTAACTGCCCATAAATATAGTGAAATAGCAGAGAGAGAGAGAGAGAGAGAGAGTGTGTGGGTATGCGTGTGTGTGTGTGTGTGTGTGTGTGTGTGC
>QMIH01002401.1:34183-70394 GCA_003987875.1 Clarias batrachus | reverse complement strand
AACTAAAATCTTGGAAAAATAATTATATTTTTAGAATTTGATTTTAAAGTAAAACTTGTATATAAAATATATATATATATATAATGTTTTTATTTTGCACTGGAAAATTGCACTTTAATTTCATTGTACAATGTCTCATTGCAACAATGACAATAAAGATTTTGATTCTGAAATTAAATATGAGAAGAATGTTAAGAATAGAATACTTGCGCATCTTGAAGAAGGAAGTTTTTTCGAAAGCTCGGCTCTGATGAAAGACTAAGTCTTCACCAGCAGTGCTCAATAGTCTGGTTAGTAAAAAAAGGAACAAACCAAACTGTTTTAAATGAAGAAGTAGTGTGTCCGAGCTAAGTTTTAAGCTAAGAGAAGAAGAGTTTTAGCTTGTTGTGTCCGCTGCACCTTGATACACTTATCGGTCCGGGCCCGATCGACCGGGAGAGACAAACACAAACGCTGATCTCTTCTTCAACCCAGATACTTTACATGTAGTAGAGAGTCAGCTGGAGCTCAAAAGAGAGGTTACTAGCACTTCATTATGGCCCCGTGCCTTCAATCCTTCACTACAGAAGATACGCATCAGCATCAGAATCAGTAAGATCTCAGATTAGAGTTACATACAGATGATTTAGGGATATCTCTGATGAATGGTGCCAAAAAAAATCCTCCTTGTCTGTTGCTGCTATGAGAAAGCCTTTGGTTAGATATAAACAACATTCATAAATTTCAAAGACCCAGTAAAGTCAGCCATCAGCTGCTCCAATGGAATTTCTGTATATGAAATAAAGAGAAGGTTGTTTAATGGCATCACACATTGTCATGGTTTGTTTATGGCCTGCTTCCTTCCAGTGTGCTTTTTTCTGTTGAGGAAATTAGGATGAAATCTTGCTGCTGCTGCTGCTGTTTTTATCTGTAAAAGAAATAGTTATGTGTAAACAGGAGTACAGTCATATACAACATGGAAGACATGAATCTTTGTCACATTCAATCTGTATAAATGTCACGTCAGGTGTGTTAGTTTGATCAGTTGGAGTGTCGCTCTGTCATGAGCTCCCGAGCCAAGGCCTGTGCTTAATTTGAAGCAGCTGAGCTCAACGCTGCATACTTTGGTATCCAGCTTGTGCCTAGTTGGTTATTTCTCAACTGCGCGTTCGTGTGTTTGTTTAAAAGGCGATATGCATCGACAGTAGAAACTGATCACAACCCCTGCGATTGGTTGACAAAATGCCAAAAGAGCTTTTATTAGAGGGTTAGGAGAATTTCAAACTTTAATAAAGATAATTTAAAATAAAAGTAATTATTAAATATGTGAGTGCTGCCCGTGTTACATGTTATATGTGTATGTATGTATGTATGTGTGTGTATACTCTCAAATCCTATTTGTATTAATTTAAAGTTAGTTGAACAAATTTCATCATAAGTACTTAAGTAACAGTAACTGTCACTTTAAAGTTCCACCAATTTAAATCTAAAGAGCTCTCGTGGTTCAGTGGGAGGTGCCTCGCCTGCCATGTGAAAGACCCGGGTTCGATTCCCGCATTGGATTGAATTTACTTTATTTGCAACAAGTTCAACAAACTCAAATATTGATAGTTCTGTTTACTTAAAATTGGAAACATCATTACTTAAAAAATTGATGTAACTGTTTACTTCAAATATTTTGAGTTTTTCCAACTTAATCGGGTTTACAGTGCAAAAGTGAAGTAGAAGAAGAAGTATAGTAAGAAGTATATTGTCATGCTGTGCTAAAGGATCCTGTCTATCACRCARTACACGAGGAATKTKAAAAACYCTGYGTATAATCCTCACACCTTCAGTAACCGGTTGCTCTCTCATAAACGGACAAGACATGATGACTGAGACAGATTTGAGAAAATTACCTCCACTTATATAGACACAATCGGGGAATAGAATGTTACATATTATTAGACACACACGGAGATTAACACACAAATGATGACCACAGCCACACACACATGTATACATATACTGTATTTATGTTTAAATACATCCATCCATACATTCATGCAAGATACTTTTCTTTTCCCACGTGAGTCAGTCCATGTAAGTCATGCTAATTTTTGGGGGGGATTTTTTCCAAAATTTTCTCCCTATTTCAGTCGTGTCCAATTCCTCCCCGTCACTAGGGGGCTCCCACATTAAGGCTACTACTACCACTCAGCCGGGAGGGCGAAGACTATCACGTGTTTCCTCCGAACCACGTGACGCCATTCGACCGCATCTTTTTGAACCGCTTTCACGAACCGTTGGGGGCGGCGTAACACACTCGGAGGACAGTGCTATCCATTCCTTCTGCTTTCATGAGCTCACAGACTCACAGACGTCCCTGATTGGCTGTAGAGCCGTCATTAATGTGGGAGCACTAAGTACCTCTCATCCCTCCCGTCTGAGAGAGCTCGGCCAATTAGCTCTCTCTAGACCTCCTGCTGTGAGAGGTAACAGCATCACCCGGGGATTGAACTCGCAATCTCCGGATGGTAGGGTTACCACTGCGCCGCTCAGAGGCCCCAGTCATGCTGTTTAACCAATCAGATGTGATCTCGCAATTTCAAAATCATAACCCGTCAGGAGCGCAGCCTAAATCCTGTTTACATGAAATGAGCTTATGGACATGTTGCTATGACAGCAAGTGCGAGATTTGCTCCGAAGAACGAAACAATCCAAGATCAGGACAAATCCACAACAATCAAATCCAGCTGAGTTAGTGACGTACAAAGAACGATACCCCATACCTTGTTCCTGAGAGATGCTGTGAGGGTTTACCACTAGAGGTCACTGTTTTGAGTTGGTTTGTTTTGTAGTTTTTGTTTGTCGACTCAGTTTCCCAGAAGGCACCTCGGTCAGGTGATGAGAGTGCTCACCTGAACTGAGGTAGCTCATTAGACATTCTATAAATAGCTGTTTGTTCTGGGAAACTGGGTCGAGCATTATTATTGTCATGTGGGCTTTCCTTTAGTTTGTGTTTGTTTTAAGTTGGCATATGTTTTCTGGAGCTGTCTTTGTTAAATGTGTTAGTTTGTTTCTTAGTCTGTTTGGTTAAGTACCACTGCAGAATGTTTAGTTATTAGTCTGTTTGTCTACTAACATGGTGATACTAACCTGCCTAGTTTTTAGTCTGCTTAGTCTCCTAGTTTGTCTAGTCTCCACGTCTGCTTAGATCTTAGTCTGTTTAGTTACTAACCTGCTTAGCCACTAACATGCTTAGTTCTTAGTCTGTCCCTACCTAGTCTGCTGTGTACCCAGTCTGTTCATCCCTTAGATCTTAGGCTACTAGTCTGTTAGAAACTAGTCCGATTAGCTAGTGTGCGTCACAGCTAGTAGGCTAGGTCTCTGTTATGTTTAGTGTTAGTCCACTTGTCTGTTTTGTATATTAGTCTATCCAAGTTGTTATTTGGTTAATATTGTGGTGTCATGCTCCATTAGAAAGCCAACATCCTTTGTTCAAGTTTTGTTTATAGTTCATGTTTTGGTTTGTTTGAATAAAAAGGACACTTTTGTTTCAAACCACCCTCTGCATCTATGCCTGCCCTTCTTCAGCCCACGGCATCAACATCTAGCCAGAATCCCACCTTATTCATGACAGATGCTCAGGAAATGGATCTCAGTCATATGCAAAGTCCATGTCTTCCAACCAAGGTGGAAATTAATCCAAAACGATGTTTGCAATTTAAAACTAACCGAAAATGTGTTCGCGAATACACATGATCCTTATTCCTGATAATACTGTCAGGAAAATAAACTGGCCATGGAACATGGTTATTATAATTAATTTATTTCCTAACCATTTGCCTCTATGCCAGGGCCAGCTTATACACTAAATGCACGCTTCGAATGCCTCACGAAATTACAATGCTTCCCTAAATAACGAATTACACTAAATGATGCATAACTGTGAATGCATTCATTAAACGAACTCAGCTGGGTGGACCCAGGCCAAAATAACAAACAAAAAAGGTATCTGTATTTTAGCAGCTAGCTTACCGAGCAAACAAAACACAAACAAAAATACAGATGCCTTCCCTATCTCCCTAAACCAAAAACAGTGAACAAAATCCCTTTTCCCCAAAATAATTGGCAGCCACGCCCCTACTACCGGTGAGTGCACAAACACAGTGAATTCACAAACAAAAAAATATGTACAAAGAGCCAGCAAACAAACCAAAAAGACAAAGCAAAAATCAAAGTCAAAGGGAAGCCAAAAGTCAAAAACCAGAATACACAATCCAATCTCAAAATTCCCAATCACAACAAAACTCTCCAAAACAACCCACACTTCACCTACACGCCTCCAGGAATCTGAACTGATTAGATTACAATGTCTTACAATATTATAAAACCTTACACAGACCTTCTCCAAAAAAGAAAAAAAAAAAAAAAAGAAGATTTTTCAAGGCCTACCCAGACATGAATAAGTATGAGTTGAGAGGGTGAAAATTATGTAACTGGGAGGTGCCAGTCAATCTAACCTAACAAAATTAGCATATCTACTCGACTTAAGGAGAAGCGAACAATGAAACAATGAGGTAATTACTAGGGAAGGATATATAAACCATGTAAAATTGGGGAAGTTGGGAGATCTTGCTTAATTTTCGTGGGGTGTTGAGCTTAAGGTTCAATATCTGTCCTTACAATGAATAGTCAACATTGGTTTCCTTTAGGATTGATGGGTTTGATCTCCTTGCAGTCCAACTCTCAAGAGTGTTCTCCAACACCACAATTCAAAGCTTCTGTGCTCAGCCTTCTTTGTGGTCCAACACTCATAACCATACATTATAGACATAGACAGAACTTTGTCAGCATGGTGATGCCTCAATTCCTTAATAAGCTTTATTATAATTTATTATAAAAAAAAATGTATATAGTATTCCTACTAGTATTCCTGACTTTTAATTTCAAGGCTGCACGAACCATGTGGAGTGCTGTTGTAACCGAAGACAATGAACTCATTACATTTCTTTCCTTCTGTTTGCCAGGAAGTAACGGGAACACATGCCATGATTTTAGTTTTGTTGAGTTTCAATCCACCGTTTGTACTCTCTTCTCTTCACTTTTCTGAAAATAGAGTGGTCTGCATATCTGCATAGGTTGTTGTTATTTCTAAAGGCAAACTAACTTCAGCTTGTGATTCATCTAGCTTTGCAATTTGCATGATGTAATCTGATTATATCTTAAATAAACAAGGACATCAACAAATTTTGATGACCACTTCATATTCAGAAGAGGTGAATATAAGAAAAGAGCAGCTTCTCCACTATGGGTTTGTCACAAACTGGTACTGTAGGACTGGCAGTTCTGGCGGATGTAATCGCCACAGGCACAGTGAGCAGGCATAGGTGCAGAGGGGCTGGCGTTTAAACAGAAAGTTTTTTTATTTTTAAATAAAAGAACAAACAAAACATAACACAGAGCTCTTCTTGTGAACACAGGGGTCCCTTAGCACTCACAGTCTCTTTTGACATACTCAGACTCTTTAAGCATACTCAGACCCCTTAGCCACGAAGGCCCAGAGCTGACACACTAGAGACAGGGACAGAGCTAGAGACACGGCCAAGCCAAGAGACTCAAGGCCAGGGGGAGACACTAGGGGCTAGGGAGAGTACCTAAACACAGGAGGGGAAACCTAGAAACAAGGGAGAAACACGGAAGACAAAAGACAATGGGAGACACCAGAAAACACACAGCGCAGTACTTACATAAATCAAGAAATGAACTAAAAGGTACACTTAAACAGACACATCACACAGATAACAGAACTATTCAGAGGCCATATAAACAAACTAGAATAAAATAAAACACACCCAAACCCAACCCAACACCCACTTGACAGTATTAATGCTCAACCCAGTTTCCCAGAACAACCAGCTATTTATAACACTTCTAATGGGCTACCTGACCGAGGTGCTGTCTGGGAAACTGAGTCGACTAACAAAACTACAGAAAAACACAAACATGCACATAGTGCCCTCTAGGGGTGGTCCCTTACAGGGTTCTATAATACAGTTTGAAGACATGGAGTTAGAGTTCCTTTAATAATATTCTTTATTGATTTTACATCACAAAGTTTTACTTACAAACATAAAACCTGCAAACACAGAAACATTATGTCAAAATGTTTAGGTATATATTTATTTTTGGAAGCAAGTATTTCATCAAATCGCTTTAGAAAATTTTGTTTCTGTGACTACAATATCTTGTAGGGATGGTAATATTTCAATAAAGCCAGTCTGTGGCTAACTGTAAATGTTGTGACATTGCCATAAGGCAGAAGGTTGTTTGGTGAAAAAGGTAGTACAGGGGCCTAGAGGTGAAGAAACTTAAGAGATGTTGATTAGAATTACAGACCTTCAATAATTTACCTTTCTGAGAAACCCGTTACAGATCAAATGGGGGGCAGGCACTTCTTTTAGAAAAAAACTAAAAAACGACCTGAGTTACAGTGTGCATTAAGAATTGAGTTGGATCGCTGCATAGTCCATGACCACCTGTGAGAAACGCACTACTTTCTTGTAGCTGGGTTTCTCTTTTCTCTTTTCTGAATTTTCATATTCAGGTGAGAGCAACTTGGTGGGCTTGTTGTACAGAAAGTACATGTTCAGGTGAGACTCTTCCTGCCATACCACTTCAATCTGATTGGCTCGGTCCTCTTCCAGCTTGATGCGACACGTCTTCACCAGCTTGTGCACATTAGTAGTCTCCTGCATCTAAAGGTATGTAGGCCTGAGATTCAGGACACTGCTGATATGTGAATTGTTCCCAAGAAAAAATCAAAAGCCAAGTTCCTCTTGTTGTATATTCTGTACTTATGCCATAATTACTGTCTGTCTAAACAAGAACATTTTGTTCCTTTGTGAGATCAACGCGTGTATTTCTGTATTAGCCACTTCTTTAGAGGACAAAAAAGGAAACATGTTTTGAACAGCGTTGAGCTATTTCCTGGAATATTGCTTAGCTCATGTCTTTGTTATACTTGTAACCTTCTATGTCAGCATTTTTAACTATCATAAAGCTATTTGAGGATAAAGCCCACGCATAAGGAGGGGTTGTGAGCTGCTATATAAACTGTGTGTTGTATTAATAAAACGGGACTTGTGAAAGAGCAGTCATCTGTGTGTTGGTTGTTCTTTGACTCGTTCTTCTGGCCAGAGGTGTGGTGCAGACGGACCGGCTTGCAGTCAGATCGATCGGGGATCGGTCAAAATAAAAGCCCCAACACCACTTCAATGTGCTTCTCAATCCTCTCCATCCTGCTGAGAGAAATCTCCTGCCAACGGTTTGAGCTTGCTGTTTTAATCACAGTTAACTGTTGCCCCTTGCCCAGGGTTACTGCAGGAACTTCATCTGGAAGATTCGTAAATAGGTAATGATGAGCCCACAAAGAAGTGCTGCTCTGTTGAGTCTAGCAGGTCCTTAAAGAAACATGCCTACCTGCAGGAAAATATTCAGTTTTTTAATCTTAAACAGGTTCATTTGACTGCGCATGGAAATCAGAAAAAGATTTTGTTAAACATTTTTAGCATACAATTCAACCTAGAATGTTTCATCATGCAAAACCTACTTCCCCAAAGCAAAGACAGTGGTTGCCACGGTGATGTTCCTTTGTTTTTAGATGTTGTCATTTACTGTCAAATCAAATGTACCCTCCCACACGATTGGTGCTCACCACTGGGTTGTCGTAGCAATGTCTGGCTGACTGACAACACGCACACACGCCAGATTTTAGCTTTTACATAATCTGTACTATACTGTAGGTACAGAGAAGTGACAAATTAGAAAGGAAGAAAAAAACTGGGGCCCATACTTAATAAGGGTTTCAGAGCAGGAAATTAGTAAGTGGCCAAAGATTCTCTCAATGATGCCATTTTGGTCCTACTTTCAGTAGTAGGAGTAAAAGTTATTTATCAATCATTCTTAAAATAGGAAATTACTCCCATCTCCAACCTTAATTATGTAAATTCAATTCGCTCAGGTTTTCCTCAAATCAGGTAACTCAAGACATAAATAGGTTTCCGAGGTGGACAAGACGTCCCCCGAGGATCATCCGACACACAGACAGCAGATAGCTACAACAGAATTTGAGTAACAGGTTTCTGCTTACCTTTTTCCTATTGCCGCGCGGGGTTGATTCCGCTGACCCCAGGGGTAATGACCTGATTGGCCGTGCGGGTATCCTGCTGACAACGCCAATATGTCATGTTTTTGCAATCCAAGTGTTTTGGATTTCACCAAATTTTAAACAAAAACCAACCAAAAAAAAAATTTAAGCAGAGAAAAGGCCAAAAAGTTTAATGAAGACAAACAATTCTGAACAGGTCAGACAGACAAGACACCCCACAAACTTCCCATTATAAACACCCTAACTTCCTTATTTTACATGAGTTTATATACCTGACAAGTGCTTCATCGCTCCTCCTTGTTCCTTTGTTCAACCCGGTTTTTATTTAATATTCAATAGTATAAGTTTATTTGTTCAGCCCAGTAATATGGTAATTCCATTCTTTTCCGCCTTTTTCCCATACTTCCCCCCCTCTTATCTCATCTTTTTCTTTATTATTTACTCATGTCTGGGTAGGTTTTATTGGGCCTTTTAAAATAAAATTCTCCTTTTTCCTTTTTCTTCAAAGAGAAGTTGGTTTGTTTCTCTTTTCCTAACCAGAATATCTAGTTGAAGACAAGTGTTGACGGCTTTATTTTTCCATCGGAGAAAGTTTTGCGATTTTTCTGAAGAGGCATAATAATCTTATTCTTATTGTCCTTAGTATTCTTAAAGTTATTGAAATAATTAATTCATATTTTTTATTCTTATTATATATTTATTTTCTTTTATTATTTCAAGATTACATTTCATATAACAATTAATTATTGAACTTAATCACGGTTAGGATCAATATGATTAATTATGTCAAAGCTTGATTACATTAAATTATATTATTATTATTATTATTAGCATAATTTTTCCTGATTTTAAAATACTGATCAATAAAATTTGTATACATTAGATAATTCTATTCTTAAATCACCATTTGATCATCAACCTATATGATTTTAAACATTGATAATACATTTATACATATGTATTTAGGTACGTATACTTACAGTCTTATGCAAAAGTTTAGGCACACCTTGAGAAATAACAGATTTTGGTGATTTTTTTAATCGAAAAGATGTGAACACAGTTCTCTCTTTTGGAAATGGAAAAAATGCACAATATTTTCAGCAAACATTGGTGCATAGTTACTTTTTATGCCATAAATTGAACAAAGATAAAAAAAATAAAAACATTATTGTGGCACTGTGCAAAAGTTTGGGCACCCTACAAAATCAGCAGTAACACCTCCTCTGGCAGATATCACAGCTTGCAGACGCTTTTTTATAGCCAGCTAAGAGTCTTTCAATTTTTGTACTTTTTTTGTGGATTTTCTCCCATTCTTTCTTGCAAAAGGCTTCTAGTTCTGTAATATTCTTTGGTGGTCTTGCATGCACAGCTCTTTTAAGATATACACACAAATTTCAATGATGTTTAAATCAGGGGACTGGGATGGCCGCTCCAAAACCTTCAGCTTGCGCCTCTTGTGGTTTTCCATAGTGGATTTCGAGGTGTGTTTAGGATCATTGTCCTGTTGTAGAAGCTCATCTTTTCAGCTTCAGATTTTTTACAGATGGTGTGATGTTTGCTTCCAGAATTTGCTTGTATTTAGTGGAATCCATGCTTCCCTCCACCCGTATAATGTTTCCTGTGCCAATGGATGCAACACAACCCCAAGGCATGATAGAGCCGCCCCATGATTAATAGTTGGCAAGGTGTTCTTTTCATGAAATGCTGCTCCTTTTTTCTCCAAACATGCCTTTCTTGATTGTGGCCAAAGAGTTCTATTTTAACTTCATCAGTCCACAGCACTTGTTTCCAAAACGCATCAGGCTTCTGTAGATGTTCTGTTGCAGACTTCTGATGTTGGATTTTCTGATGGGGATGCTTCCATGAAGGTCTTGTCTGTATCGCTGCACAGTGGAAAGGTGCAGTCAAGACTATGAGAGTCTTTTTCGTCAGAAATTAAATAAAATGTTACATTTTCAATAAACAGAACCTCGACATGTCTACATACAAAATTTCTGGCTATTGTAATGAAATGAAAATAATTCAATCAGCTAAGGACATATTATGATAACCAGAATGAGCAGCTCACCTCTCAGATCTTCTAGTCCAAGTTGTTCATTATTTTGAATCTATTGCACTGCATAGCGTCTATGGGAGTCAAGTGAAAAAAGAACGAATGACTCGGACCAAAATACTCAAAGGTAACTACTTATTTCTGTTTCCTGTACACAACCTACGGAGGTATTGCGATGATTTGCGCATGTGTGCCCAGTAGCAAATTAACTGATCACTCTTTGAGACTACTTGCAAAGGCTTTGGAAATGACATCACTGGCTAGATGAGGTTGATGGAGAGGCCTGCCACCTCTGAGCAAGAACCACACCAATTGGCCAAACAATGATACACCTGTTAGAAGTCATCTTTGCTAGAAAATCAGTTTGTGTGCCAGTCCCAACAGGAAGAACAGAAATAGGAAAATCGGTCTGGTTTACTGCAGGTGTGGGTTCATCCTTCTGCTGATAAGTGAGTCCCTTTTCATGAAGAAATTTCAGCAACTGAAAAAATTAATTTTCTGCTTTAGTGGTTAATGGTCTGTTGGAACGCATGGTGCCCAGCCTGGAAGAAGACAAAAAAAATCCCTGTAGGAAAAGTCTAGAGGAAGTATATTTATTCCAGATTATGCCTGGTCATCACTCCACTGTTGAAGGCTATAGTTACTTCTTAGTAAGTAAACTACATACTCTCCGCCATGGGGCCATACCTGGTAAGCGCTATGTTAGCAGGCATCTTGCACTGGATTTGAGGTGTCTGAAGCATAGATTTGTGTCCAATTGGTATTGGTATTGACCCCCAGCTGCAGGAAATTTCCAAATACCAATTGGACACAAACCTGTAAATGTTTGTAATGTAAAATGTAAATGTTTGATGAATGATTAATGATAATTCTAGGCCTAAGAAACATCAAGGAAACTGATAAGAGTTTAATAACAACCAGTGAAAAGATAACAACAGCTGAACGTTTTCTGAGTGCTGACGCTAGTGGAAAAGAGGAGAAGAGTGTCTTTTTATGTGTTGTGTTTGATTGTCTGATATCTGATATGATGTGCTCGCTGTTTTCACCTGTCTTTTAGCCGGTGTTTTCGCACTGCCGCTTGTCTTGTTTAGCTCACAGCGCCAAACACGCCGATTCAACAGTGTGGCTCTGTTTGAGGTGCGCAAGAAAATTAGTTGTGCTCGATTAAATTAGCTTCCTTTAGTTGCCACAAACTTCAGACAAATTTCACATCGGGCTTTGGCTTGTTCAATGTGTAAAGTTGCAAACCCAAACAATTTCCAAACGACTGAAGAAACTGCGACTCTGTTGGAAACAAGCTCTTTGGTTTCATCAGAGCTTGTTGCCATTTGTATCTCGTATTTCTCACATGTGAGTCACAGAGGGGCGTCGCAGAACTACAGAAGCTTGCGGTGCCGCACCAAAGTGAAACTGTAAAATCGACTTTCATTTTTCAAAATCGATATAAACCATAAATTCAAATTAATTAAAAATAATGATTAAATCGCCCAGGTCTAGTTACAAATTATCATGCTCCCTATGCGCCAACAAGAAATGCACGCTTTAACGCAAAACTAACATTTTAATGTAAGTTCTACAAAACATTTTTAGTATTATACAGTTTTTAACATTGAAGCAGCATATTTGTTGAATAAACTAAGTATTATTTCTGAACATTTCAAATTAAAATATCTTAGTTCAGTTTACTTTTATACTTTATTTAGATAACTTTTCATAAGTTGGTGTTTTTACAGTGTATGATGATGCCCCACATTGAAGAGCTCAACCTCCCTGAGACTAACATCTTCCTTGGTGGGGAAACCTTTTCAGGTAGAGGGTCAGGCTGACGGGCTGAGAGATCTGAGCACTGGCAGGTCTATCAACGATGCGGTGTTTGCAGAGCTATGCCGAGCCACAGATTTATTTGTCAGTGCCACCAAGCAGACAGCCCATGCTTTCGGCCATGGTCGCCATGCAGTATTTCCTGGTTTCCAGGAGAGATGGGGGGTTGGGTCCAATTTTTACATTTTTGTGGGTTGAACATCAAAATATTGACAGCCAAAATTATTGTTTCTCAAATCCAACCAGGGGATTGGTTTGTGACAAAATGAAATATTGAAATATTGCCACAACACAGGACGTTCTTGAGGTTCGCTTTCGGGGTGGAGGGGGGGGGGAGCTTACCAGTATCGGGTCCTTCCAATTGGCCTAGCCCTGTCACCCCGCACATATATAAAATGCACGGATTCAGCTTCAGCTCTATTATTCCAGGGCATCCATATTCTGAATTATATAGACGACTGGCTGATCCTGTCTTTGCAGCTAGTGCTTCGACATCAAGATGTCATCATAGCTCATTCTCCATTCTTTAGGATTGAGAATTAACGCAAGGAGAGGCATTCTCTTTCCTGCTCAGAGGACAACATATTTGGGTGTCATATAGAATTTGATCGCAATGCAGGCACAGCTGTCTCCTGCATGTGTCGAATCCATTCTCAATACCCTAAAGAAAATCAGGCTAGGCCAGGAAGTGATTGTTCATTAATTTCAGAGTGTTTTAGCTCTCATGGCAGCTGCACTGTGATACCTTTGGGCTTTCTGTAAATGAGATTGTTTCAGTTGTGGCTAAGCACCAGGGGATTTTATCCAAGGGCCAATCCCCAGAGGCAAATAATAGCCAGAGGCTTTCTATGTGGTGCAGACCCCGGTTTTTGACTCTGGGTCCCACTCTAGGTCCGTGTTGTTGTCACAAGATGCTAACGACAGACGCTTTCCTCACGGGCTGGGGTGCGGTCTTAGATGGCCGTCCTTGTTATGACTTGCTATGCAGACAAGCTGTGACATGTGGGGAATAGAAACTCCACCCCCAAAATAGTCAGTCAAGTTTGGGAAATATTTTATGTAGCAGAGGTGGACCTCTTTGCCTCGCAAGAAACAGCACAATGTCCCCTTTACTACTCTCTGACTCCTCCAGCTCCCCTGAGTCTGGACGTGATGGCCCATACCTGGCCAGTTTATGCATTTCCTCTGATAGCTGTGCTCCCACGTGTCCTGGCGAGGGTCTGTCAACAGGGTTTGCGCCTCTTATGGATAGCGTCCAACCAGAGCATGGTTTTCGGATCTAATATCTCTTCTGGACGGCTCACCATGGGTGATTCCAGTGAGGAGGGATCTTCTGTCTCATCCACAGGGGACAATATTTCATCCCCGGCCCGAGCTCTGGAACCTTCATGTCTGGCCCCTGAGGGGGACCAACTAAGAGATGCTGGTCTTCCAGCCAGTGTAACTGAAACTATTCTAAGTGCTAGGGCTCCCTCAAATGGAGTGTTTTTGAAAGTTGGTGCAGGGCAAAACATGTAGCCCATTCCATTGCCGAATTGTTTCAGTGCTGGAGTTCCTGCAAGTAAAGTTGTCCTTGGGCTTATGCCCTAGTACTCTCAGAACGTACATAGCCACTATTTTGGCTTGTCATGATCTGACCGATGGGGTTTCTGTGGGAAAGCACCCTTTCGTTAACCTCTTTATTCGTGGAGCTAAACGGTTGAGGCCGCCCACTAGAGCAACGTTCCCTTCAAGGGATTTAGCAATTGTGCTCGAAGGTCTGATTGACACCCCTTTCGAACCACTAGAGTCAGTGCCTGTCAAGCTTCTAACTCTTAAGATGTTTTTTTTAATGGCCAACAGAATTGGAGATCTGCAGGCCTTGTCAGTCTCCCCATCCTGCCTAGACTTTGCCTCTGGGATATTCAAAGCTATTCTGCATGCTCACCCAAACTATCTTCGAAAGTTTCATTCTCGACCATGCACCCAGTTGTTCTCAAAGCCTTCTGTCCTCCGCCTTTTACAGCTCCGAAGCAGGAAAGACTTCACTCACTGTGTCCAGTACATACTCTTCAGAGTTATGTCCACTAGCCAGTGGCGTAAGTCAGAGCAGCTTTTCATTTGCTATGGGGGCCGGCAACCGGGGGGGCGGCCGTCACTAGACAAACGCTGTCCCGTTGGGTGAGAGATGCTATTGCCTATGTGGCGCATGGTCACATTTAGCCTCTAGGGAACAGGACTCATTCCAGGAGGATTGCCTCATCAACTGCTCTGACAAGAGGTATCCCCTTGCAGCAAGTTTGTGATGCGGCAGGTTGGTCCTCTCTGCACACATTTGTCAGATTTTATAGTTTGGATGTCCATGCTACTTCGGGCTTGCGGGTCCTCGACTCAGCAGTTCATAGACTCATACGGGAAAGGAGACTACAATTTTAGTCATGACTTAAACAAATGTGAAAACATTTAGGAGACAACAACTCTTTATGACCCTTTCATATGGTGAGTTAAGGTCTCAACATTAGTTAATGATTTATAAACTCTTGCTGGAAAGAGACACCAACAGTCTTCATGACTTAAACCAGTGTAAACAATTACTTTCACATAAAAGAGACTCCAACATTCTTAATCACCCGTTCATATGTCACCGTTAATCTTAAGACATCAAAATTAGTTTGATGGTTTATACAGTATATTCTGATAGAAAAGACACAACTACTCTTAATGACCCCTTCATATGTTGACTTAGGCTGTCTATTATACTACAATAACTACCTGGACTCCATATTAACATCAGTTAACATCTGTTAACAACTATTATACTGAACAGTCTGCCACCTAACACACAGTATGAATGCAGATCACCTCCTGTTTTCTGTTTCACCCAACACTCCGTGTTGAGTCTGATTCCTTTCAAGGTTTCTTCCTACTGCAATCTCAGGGAGTTTTTCCTTACCATTGTCGCCCTCGGCTTGCTCATCAGGGACCATCTGACCATTCTGATTCCTACACATTCACATTTCATACAAACTTAAATAATTCTTTTGATTGTGTAAAGCTGCCTTGCAACAATGACAATTGTTAAAAATGCTATACAAATAAAATTGAATTGAATTGAATTAAGCTGTCAACATTAGTTTTGGTAGTTCGTAGACTCTTGCAGGAAAGGGACAACAATTTTCTTAATGACTTAAAAATGTGGAAACATTTACTTTCACAGGAAAGACACAACTACTCCTAATTACCCTTCCAGATGTTGATAGCTGTCAAAATATATAGCAAGCAATATATAAATAGAATATAAATATCCATATCACTTATCACACGGCCTTTTATCTAGACCTGTCAATATAATTATGATTGATGATGACCTTTGACTTAGAACTGTCAAATTATAGTTTGATGTTTTTATTCCAACCATTCCTCTCTCTGACAGATTACAAGTTTACAAATTGGCATTTTGACAAATGAGTTTCAGGAATAGTTTCTCCAGACTATTTTTTAAAACAATATATTCATTGATTTTTTTATTATTATTTTATTAAATACAAAAAGAGAGAAAAAAAAACTTGTTCAGCACATATATGAACATGAGAGGAAATAAAAGAAAGAATCTAAATAAATGCATACTGTAGATAAGCAAATATCTAAGTAAACAAACAAAAATAGTATTCCTACACTGGGTTAGGAAACATCTGTAATACATAATTCCAATAAATTAAAAATAAGTGTCCCATATCTTGAAAAAGGTATTCATAGAAAAATGTGACATGCAAAAAATATATTCATTAGGAACAACATCCGTAACTATACTGTACCAAGACTTTTTTGTTGGATTAGTATCCTTAATCCTAACTGTTATCTCTCCTTTTCTGCTCTCGCCTCTCCTCTTCTCTCTCTCTCTCACTTTCCCCCTCCCTGTATCTCTGTCGAGCTACACATGTTGTTCTTGAGCTGCCAGCGATCCAGACCGCCTCTCATCCTGGTGCACCGCTTCTGGATGGAGATCTTGACACATGGATGCCCGTGTGGTCTCTTTGGGATGCGTGTGGTATCTGGGGACGGTTTACCTCTACCATGAAGATGGTTCTGGCCTCGACTGATGTTGACAGCTGTTTCTCTGAGGACTTAATTTGGCTGCAGTCACTCGATAGATTTAATCTCGCAGAGGTAAACCAATTTGCCATCACCCGAAGATGAACAGTCAATTGATACAGTCTGATGCATGGGGTTAAACGGGGTTTCCATCTGCTCCAAATAAAATACCTCAACCAGCCTTCAAGCACTTTGATAACCTTCATAAACAGCAGAAAATGGATCATTTGTAAATGGATAGAGTAACCTGGGTATAATATTTCTTTTATCCCCAAATATTATGCATATGCCCAAATAGACAAAAAAGCAAGAGACCATTGCAAAGGAAAGGGTTCTGTCAGAGTTGGCACAGATGAAGGAGATCCCAGTGCCATAGCCTCGGCCTTAGCAAAATTTATTTTGTAACCCAAGGTTGTTTAAATTTTAATGATGGACTGCATGGTGGTATAATGGTTAGCACTACTGCCTTGCACCACTATGGGTCTGGGTTCGAGTCCTGGCTACGTTTGATACCCATCTCTGTGTGCATGGAGTTTGCATGTTCTCCACATGCTTGATGGGTTTCCTCCAGGTACTGGTTCCTCCCAGAGTCCAAAGATTAGCAATTAATTGGCATTTGCAAAGTGTGTGAATGTGTGTGTATGTGTATGTGCGCGGTGATGGATTGGAACCCGGTCCAGGGTGTACCCGCCTCATGCCATAAGTCTCCTGGGATAGGCTCCGAGCCCCCCCATAACACTCAACACCGGATAAAGCGGTATAGATGGTGAGTGAGTGAGTGAGAGTAATGAATCATGCTTTAAAACAAAACAATAAATTAGCATTAACAAGGAATTAACAAAACTAATGTGTTATTGAAGAAAATGTAATAAGTATTTTAAGTAGTCCAATAAAACACAATTTGGATGTATTTGTCAATACTGTGAGGACAATAAGTCACCACCATCAACTGATTTTCCTGACGATGTTGATAATATTCCATTATTATTATGCTGGCTAACGTCTGAAATGTATGTGGGAGCCAATTTGTTTTTCTATCATTTGCTAGATGCATATTTAATGTGCTTGAAATTAATTAATTCTACTAAAAATATATGGTTGTGGCACAGCAGTATATATATATATATTAGAAATCTCTGATGGTGTTGACACAAATTCAACAAATTAAAAATTAGCAATTTGAAAATTTGAAAAGGACTTTCTCAGGTCTACTGTAGGTACACTTTATCAAAGAAAAAATATATACATTTTAAGTAGGACTGAAAAAAACTTTTTTATGCTAAATTGATTTAGCTCTTAATATTGATCAACATTATAAATCTAACTATTTCTGATTTTTTACCGCAAAACACAATATTATGTGCTGGCCATGTTTTGTCCAGTTATTAAGATTAATGATTGATAGAAACCAGCAATACCTTTTTCACCAATTAAAGTTACTGCAGCTCTTATACTGTACAGACTCCATGGGCTAGGCTTTGCTCCTCATGCACATCAACAAGCTTTGGCTGTCAATGATATTGTTGCCAGTTCCCAGTTCACAATACCCAGTAGGCCAACACGAGTAGATGGCATGTCACGCCAAATCATCAACAACTGTGGAAACTTCACACTGGACTGGACATTTTTTTTTCTTTTTGCATTTTTTGCACGTGTGTTCTCTTATGTTGAATACATTTTAATATGCTGAACTGCACAACTGTTTACTACTACACTGTAAAAACTCCAACTAGGTCAATGTTGAATGAACTAATATCGTATTGTTGAGTCAACTTAAGATTTTGACCTGGGTACACGTTATGTCAATTAAACATCAATGTGCTTTTTTTTTATTTTTACAATGTGTCTACAACAAATACTGTACAACTTACCTTTATCCTACAATCTCTCTTGCTTCTGAAATTTATTATTAGAATGTGATCACTTAATTAAATTTGCTTTTAAAAAATGTATAAAAAAATAATATATCATTAATAGACCTGATTTTTTAACTTGCATGCAAATCCATATTAACATTTAAATAGGAGGCCCTGTTCTAAAAACTAGTTAGATGTTTATAATACAATTAGAGACCTTATTTCATTTATCTTTTTTTTTTTTGTTTTTTTTTTTTGAGAAAGATATTATACTAAAATGGGTGGAGTTGTGTATGAGAAACCCCAACAACAAGCTTGGGTACGATGTGCATTAAGGGTTCAGTCAGATCTCCACATATTCCTAGTGCACGTGTGAAAAACGCACCACTTTTATATAACTAGGTTTCTCTTTTCTGTCGTCCCACATGTATTCAGGTGAGAGCAACTTGGTGGGCTTGTTGTACAGGAAGTACTTGTTCAGGTGAGACTCTTCCTGCCATACCGCTTCAATCTGATCGGCGTAGTCTTCCTCCATCTTTATGCGGCATGTCTTCACCAGCTTGTGCACGTTCTTGAGGCGTCCTCCGAACACGTCCCCTCCATAGTAGTAGTCTCCTTCTTCTAAAGGTATGTACCCCTTAGATTCAGGACGCCGTTCATATGTGAACTGTTGCCGAGGTGTTCTGAAAAACCAGGCATGAAGTGCACCAACGAGGTCCCCCAGAGACTCCGCCCCCCAGTGAGCATAGAATTTGGTGTAAACTGCGAGGCTAAATACGTAGTCGGCCTTGTTGATGAGTTCCTCTTCAATGAGCTTCTCAATCATCTCCATTCTGTGGAGTGAGAGTTTATTCCAGCGGTTTAAGATTGCCGTTTTAATCACAGTCAACTGACGACCCTCCCCCAGGGTGACCACGGGAACCTCATCGGGAAGATCCGTAAACAGGTAATAATGGACTCGGTAGCCCACAAAGAAGTGCTGCTCCGCTGTCTCCAGCAGGTCCTTCAGGAAACGTACATAACTGCAGGAAAAGATTCAACTTCTTAAACATAAAAAAACAGGTACATTACTGAGGTATTTTATGGTGCTGCTGTCAGTATTTATATTAAGTATTCTACACATTAAAACAACGTTCATGTATAAAAAATAGTTTCACTGCAAATTTTGCCCTAGGATGTGTAACGGCTACAGTCCACCTGATTGCGTATTAAAATGGAATAACATTTTTTTATTAAATTTTATGAGCATACAATCCAACCCACAACGTTTTCTTCATGCAAAACCTACTTCCCCAGAGCGAAGAGAGTGGTCGCCACGGTGATGTTCTTTGGTTTGTAGATGTTGTCAAGGACCGTCAAATCAAATGTATCCTCCCAAACGATTGGTGCTAACCACTGGGATGTCATGGCAATGTCTGGTCGTCTAACAACACACACACACACACACACACACACACACACAGTTTACACTTAGTTGCAGGTACAGACCGGTGACAAATTATAGACATGAAAATATGGTCAGTCTGTTCTGTTGTTATTTGTACACTTTCACTCACCTGTTATTCACACTCGGCTGAGAGCTTGCAATCCTAGTAGATAGGTAATTATTATTATTATCATCATCATCATCATCATCATCACACATATAATAGTACTAGTAGTTTATTCCTTACAAAACGTAACTAAACTAAATTACTCTTCACAATCAATAAAATTTAGGGTCCACAGCACTTTGAGCAAATATATACTGAACTGAGGTTTACAGACTGTATGTCTGTATGTCTGTATGTCTGTATGTCTGTGTATAGTGTAGAAGAACAAAGACTAAACAAGATTAAAGGTTAAAAAAAAGGATTAAAAGGACACAGAATAAAACTATAATTAAGCGTATGATTATTATATTATTACATGATGAATGAAGCTCATAGTCCTAAGTCAAATGAGGAGTTACATCCGAGTCAGAAAGGGATCAAACAGGTTAGTTAGATCATTGCAGAGAAACCAAACATCACAGTATGTAAAACATTATATCATGTGTGTGTTCTCACCCAGGAGGAAAGATTAAGTCCATATTCACATTCTTTCTTTCGTCCCTAAAAAATGATCAACAGACACAGACTTATTATGCATGTGTGTGAGTATACACATTATACAGTAAATTTATTATGATAACACCGTGCCACAATGGTCAATATTTGTGTGGAAACTCATTGCCTGAATGAACATCAGTGTTCTAAACAGATTTGTGCAGTATTCTGGAGATTTTGCTCCATACTGACAATGTTCTATGGCTGAATTATTGGAATTATAATTATTGAATTATATGACTTACTATCAAATTAAAATTTAAGACCCGTCAAGCACAAAATCTTTGCTCTGTTTTAAACCCTGCTCTCTATCCCCACCTGCTCTAATCATGCAAATTATGAACCTCACACAACCCATGACACTATCAAGTTATGTGTCTTTGTGCACCAGATGACAGACGGTTTAGATAACAACTGATTTTTTTTTTTCTTTAACAAAGCCAATCATTCTTGCCACTTATATATCACCCTCATAAGGATTTTCTTATATTCAGGCCTTTATTCCTTTCTTCTTAATAGAGAGCATCTTTTATTTTCCTTTATGTTCTTCATAAAGCACAATACTTGTAAAGGAAAATAAAGTCTCTGACTGACCGGAGGCATCCCAAGTTTAGGGACTAAGTGAGCTTTTAAACAAATGATGTAGGGTAAAATAACTTGGCCAGCATACTGTTGCAAAGTTGCCTGTGGACAAAATTGTCTGAATATTTTTCATGTGACTGGTTCGTGCGTTTTGTTACTGGCCAATCTGGTTAAATGTCACAAAAAACAAACAACTCCAACATCCGCCCACCTCAAACACAACAGGAATGAAAATACAATCGAGTGTCTGCGCTCTGTGGATGTATAACATTAAAGGTATGAACATGTTTATGTCCTGGTGTACTCACACAGTCTTTCTGCACACCGACGCACCACTGAAAGCACAAAGCCACCACACTTGGGTTATCACACAATCAATAGACGTTTGATAACAGACACATTCAGTGATTGGGCAATTATTGCAAATTAATGCAAAGACGTCCGTCCCCTTAGGGACAATTTAGCATTGGGTCAAGGACGCTGGGTAAAGGAGGAAAGGTAGAAAAGGCTATTGTGCTGCCATGTTTCCTGAGTGAAAGAAATAAAATGTGTTTAAGGTACAGATAACGTACACACACACACACACACACACACACACACATGATTAGGTGGGTGGAAGTGTGGAATTGCATACCTGGACCAGGTAGATTTGTGGCTGAAGTAAAATAACCTGATAAAGAAAACATCTGTTATTCATTACAAATATCAAAATGCAGGCATTCATACATTTGTACCTTCAAACAAGAGACTGATTTGTTTTTATCTGCAAACACATGAAACTATTTAAATAAAATCATACGATAAAATATGAAACCATATTATTTTCCTGCATTTTAGCACTCCCTGGGTTCCAACTCAGTTTTCATGCTTGTTTTTCTTATGTCTTTTATGTGTCACAATCTGCAACCTGATTGGTCAGGAGATGAATAAAAGTTTCTAAAAACTTGTTTTACAGCATGTCACATTATTCTCCCTCACTCTTACCTCTTAGCGTGCAGTTTGCATGTGTACCACTCCCAGGCATTAACAATCCTTTTTTTGTTTTGTTGTTGTTGTCTAGTTTAAATCCTCTTTCTGCTCATTGTTTCCTCTGGCTTATATTGATTGTTGTTTGCCAAACCCGTGCCTGCCCCATGAACCTATCTTAATCTATATCTTTGTTTTGTTGGCCGAAGTTTAATATAGCTCTGTTAATCTGCGCATCTAAACCGACATCTATAAGATCCTTAAGATCATTAAGAATAAAAAGTGGCTTCGTTAAAGCAGGGGACTGGCCTTGGGAAAACAGAAGATCGCTGTGGATAAAACAACCAGAATAAATGATCATTCCTTAAATGAAAGCATTGTCTTTGCTATCTGGTTTTATATAGATATGTGTCATGTTTGCAAATGTGCAAATGTCATTTGTCCACTTCCTATTGTTCTCACTTCCACATAAGTACACTAGGAGTGAACCTGGTCATATATTTGAAAGAACCTGAATGAGGTGGAATCTATACCGCCTGAGAACAGCACGTGTCTTTTCTTTAAGTTTTTACTAACTCTAAGTAACTGCAGACTTCTTGTTTTTTCTTCGCTTAAGATCTCTAGGACAAACTTAACTGATATTCACGAGATTTTTTTGTGAGATTCGCTTCTCCTATGTGCAGCCTTATTTTCACACATGTTCACATATCTCATGAACAAAGCAGCGCCATTCCTCATATACCTCAGCTTTCCCGTTTCATAGAGACTTACTGTATCTGACTTCTATGTGTGTGTCTTCAATAATCAACCTCAAATTGGATTAAGGTGTGAAAAACAGTAAAAAAAAAAAAAAATTAGACCACTTGGAGCCAGAAGGGAAGCAGGAGGCGTCCCCTGGTCTCAAAGTATAACTTTTTGTTAGCCTGTCATAGCAATTGATTGTATCAGATGATGGGCTGTAACAACCATTACCATCTTCGTATTATATGTTTTATAAAGAAAATCAAGCTTTTTTGTTGCAAACATCCACGGCATCAAAATGAACAAACAAACATCAAACAAAAATCAAAGGCATGTGAACGGACACTTCATTATATTTTCTCACAAGGCACGCTCTTTAAGCCAATGCAGAATATTATTGAGTATTAACTTATGTTAAAATTCCAGCAATCAGTGTAAAATGTTACAAAAATATCATCATAAACAAAAATAGCAATAATTACTCTACATACCCAAGGAGTGAAACAAAGATAATGATGAAAAACAAAAGTAAATTCTGTCCAAACCGCATTGTGAGCGTTCTCCTTTCAGCCACTTACTAAGACAGGTACAAACTTGTGCGGTGTGTGTGTGTGTGTGTGTGCGCAAGAAAGAATGAAAAAAGAAAAAAGCAACAGGGTGTAGCCAACTGAATAATACTGGTTGACAAGGTTTACCTTTAAAGAAGAAAGGACCTGTGATTGCATCTTGAATAGGTTAAAGCTCTGGTCCTAATGCACTACCACACTTACTGACTCTTATCTTTTTACATTTTACTACCACAGTGCTTTTTTTGTTTATTCTAGATTCTGGTTATTCTAGGTGTTGGTTCTTCTTCTATAACAGCAGCTCTAGTTGCAGTGGTTCTTCCAGGTGTTAGTATGTGTTAGCAGTAGTTGAATGTTGATTCTAGAGCTTATAAAGGAGGCTCAGCCCCAGTCTGAATGTACAGTATGGTACACAAGCAGTAAGGAAATAGAATACATCTGATGTTGAATACAAAAGGGGTCTTGTCCAAAATTGGTGTCTGTCTTTTTAATTGAATGTGCCACAGTGCTTTACAAAAGTATTCATACCCCTTGAACGTTCCTCATTTTGTCACATGACAACCACAAACTTCAATGTATTTTATTGGGATTTTATGTGATAGACAAACACTTAGTGGCACATAATTGTGAAGTGGAAGGAGAACTGTCACAAGGCTGACCGTTTCAGGCAGGCTTGGAGGACCCAAAAGCAGACAACAGATTGGACTGAGTTTTAATGATTTTAATGAGGAATGTGCAGGATTGAACCCTGGCCTTACACATGGCAGACGAAAAACCTTCTACTGAGCCACCGATGCCCATTTTAGCTCTTGTGGGTAGCTCAGATTTATAGCGTACACAAAAACAAACAAGATTGCCACTAAAAAAGACACATTTCCCAAGTCGTCCAACACTTTCACGTGATAAACACGTTTTCCATGTAAAACATCATTATTTTCTTCTCTTTTATGTAAAGCACTTTGACTTACCCTTGTGTATGAAATGTGCTATACAAATAAACTTGCCTTGCCTATTCAGATGTAATTAAATGCTCATTGCTACAGTATTTGGGGGGGAGGTACATGCTGAGGGACTTTGGTCTGCTTTCTGTGTGTGTGTGTGTGTGTGCGTGTGCGTGTGTGTGGTGTCAACGGATTATTGAGTGAAACAAAGGCTCTGCTGAAAAAAGTTGGGCGCATCAGTCACTTTACCCCGAATAAAAGGTCTTTCTGAGAGTTATAATTCAGTTGTAACATAACAGATATACAGCAGGAGTCACCTCCAATGGCCGAGGCCATGTGAACGCCATGCTGATCCCGTGCGGCTGCCCACATTGGACCCCGTGATTCCCCTCCCTCTCCTGCCAGGAAGGTGTGTCTAAATATCATAAAACACGCCCATTCAAGCTCTATTTATTCATTTACCTGGTGCCACCACTAGGTGGCGCTTTGTTCTCAAGAACACAATAACACAAGCCAGCAAATTAGCTGTGCTGAGTTGCAATCACGTGATTTTAACAACTCACCCCACCCCGCCGGACTGACGCTATCAAACTGCACTACAGAGATGAGGATGGCAGCTTAATGGACCTCATTCGCAGTAAGTGGTGACGTTTTTATAAAATTTGTTTGGGGTAGTTTGCAGCTTAATTACCAAACTGTAATGGGTTTCGTTTTTATCGGCCATTTTAAATATCACTGGCAGCACCAGCAGCGGTCAGATGTGACTTTAGAGAACTTAATGGTCTGTTTACCAAGTCTGGAGTTAAATTACATTACGTTACATTACAGCTTCCTGTCAGTGTCATAAACTCACAATGTCACTTCTCTTTCCCTAAAACTTTGGAAATACTATTACAAAAAAAAAAAAATTATATAAAAGCTGCATTACTCGAAAAACCTATAAGAAGAGTGTTTGTGCTTTCTGAAAATGTCTTCAGAATCTGACTGAGTGTTGTCTGGATTTAGATAAATTGTTTAACAGTTAAGGAGTCGAGGGGCTTCAATACCCGGTAAGTTATAGTTTGGCTTCAGAGATGAACTAATGCTCATATACGAGTGTTATATCACTTAACTTATTTGTATGAAAAGCGCATAAAGTAAATTCTCGGTTAATTTAATGCAGATGTTAATACAGACAGACAGCGGCTAACGCTAACACTCTTCAATGGGTAACATTAGCACAGGCAGTTTATTTACATTCCAGAATTCCCAAAACAGTATTTTACACACTCTGTGGTAAATAGGTTTATTAATATATTTTATTTTATAAAACTAGATATTCTGTAAAGTTTATTTCTTTGTCTTCATTAAATTCTCCTGTGGTCTTTAAGCAGAGCTCCGCTGTGGAGGTTCGGCTCAGACGGGTGACGGCTGGACTTTTGGAGCTGCTGGAGGACCATGAACAAGCTGTTGAGGGAGCTGTAGTAGGAATGACGTCACAGTGCAACAGCTTTACAATGATTGTTTGGTCAGGTCTATATTCTGAACATAGAATTGCAAACCGTCTGATACTTTGGGGGAAACAAAGACATAAACTGTTCCATCTTTGATAGTTTTTAAAAATGAATATTTTAATATAAAAGATCCAGATAGAGAGATAAGCAGCTGGTGTTATCCAGGTATTTTACTGACCTTGTTTGTTTGTGTGTATTAATTGTTGGGGAATTGTGTGGGGTATTTAAAAAAAACATTTACTTGAACCAACTATTTCAATGTCCACAAAATGGAGACAATTTTGTTTTAAATAGTCAAAAAGTTGGGCTATTAATAATAATTATTATTATTTTTATTACTGGTCATAGAAACAAACGAAAACAACAGTTAAACACTTGATCATATCTGTGCTAGTTTGTGCTTATGTGAATTATAATTATTTTTTCTCAGTATAAATAAATGTTTCGGGGGGGGGGGCGGGTTGGCGGGGGGAGGGGATCATTAGACCTGTCTGTGCGCAAATGTGTTTGTGTTAAATTCAACTTCAAAGAAATGCAGGAGCGCACACAGACACACCTCTCCATCCACAAATGCTTACATGTATATTTAAAACAAAAACAAACCAGAAAGTAAGTGTTCCATGCATTACGGTACTGCGTACAATCAAGTGCCCTAACAAACACAGCTACAGTGTACAGTTCAAACAATGAGTGTGTCTGCTGGTGGGGATTGGAAGATGAATGGAGATACGTCATTTACAAGACAAAAGACAATCAGAGGTGTGTGTGTGTGTGTGTGTGTGTCGGTGTCAAATTACACGCGCACACACACATATGAAACAGAGAGGGAGATGTTAATTATACCAGTAAGGGACAAGCACTAAGACCCAGGGGAGCAGGGGAGACAATTATACACAATTCCGCAGTGTAAGAGAGAGAAAAATCAGTTGTGATCACTTGCCGCTCGGTGTCAAAATAAGAGGCGCATATGGGATACATGATGTTCGGCGCTCGTAAACCAATACTTTCGCTCGGTTTCCAATAAAAAAAATATTAAAAATCTTTGCTCGTCTTGTGGCACACTCGTAGTTATAATAATACTGACTTCTTCTTAGAGTAGCTAACGCGCTGCCGTGGCAGCTCACGAGATCCCTTTTTCTCAAAACGTGCATTCTTAATAGCCAGATCTGTGCATTCAAATCAGTTAATCTCATTATATCCACGCAGAGTATTTTACATAATCACCACATTAACCAACATACACAGCTATCACCTCTACAGTCATTATCAGTAGCATTAGCATGTGATTATGCTGATCGCGATTAGCATCAGTTAGCATTAGTACTAACTCTGAAAAGTCAGACTATAGAGATGTGGATAAAATCTGTAAACTTAATCTGGCTGAAATTTGTCTGTTAAATAAATTTGCCACTCTGTAAATTCTGCATCTACCTCAGTAAATAACACATTCCTTTTAATCAAACAACACATGCTGGTTTAGTCTCCACTAGAGATGAGCAAATCCGGATTCATCCAGGCTACATAACCTGGCTATATGACTCACGAATCATGAATCCTTCTCTTCATTTACTCGGATCAGTTGAGTCCTAAGTTATCCTTTTGCTAACAACAACATACATAAGTACAATACACTGAAAAAGAAATGATACTTTGGATCAATATTTTAAAAAATGCTGCAATTTGTTACAGCTATTTTCTTTTTACTTTCTCTCAAATCAAATGTTATAATTTTATTTAAGGTCTAACTTTGATTAAATATAAATATATATTGTTAAATTTCTCCAAAGCAAAGAAAAAAATAAATAAATCTCCAAATCAAAAACAAAAGTTTTTACAATGCTTATTTTTCTACTTTGTAACAACTTGATTATATCAATAGAAAAACTTAAAATTTAATTTTATATTTAAGTTTAGTTTTTAACTTGAAAGAAACAAATTACATTCATGTAGTATAAAGTAATAGGAGTAAAGTCTACTAGTAAAGTAATCTTTTAGTTAAAAGTATGATTAAGTACAAACTTAATTTTATGAATTATACGTAAAATCAATATATAGTCAAATCAAAATGTACTTACCTCTAAGCCAAAAAACATTATTTATGTAGATGGCAATTCAATTCTCTGTTTCCTGACAACGTAAAACTTAATACGAATGTAACCAAAAGCTTAAAAACGTTAATAGTGAATTGTTGGTTACACTAATTAAAATTGTTTTGCTGTAGATAAAACTAATAAAATAGATCTTTTTAATGTTACATTTACAAATAAAGACAACGAACAAAAGTTCTCCTCCAAAAACATTTATCCTTGTTCTCCATCCTTGAAACCATACATTACTTTTTCTTTTTGTTTTACTATTAAATTATTTCTCCAATTAAAAGACAGAAAACAAACAAAAAAATAAATAAAACACAATGCATTTTAATACCTTTAGCTTAGGAACTGTATAAACCTATTTGCTAACCATGTGAAAACCTGACAATTGTTTGACAAACAAAGGGACTAAAATGTAATATTTGAATGCCAATATAGAATACGTTCCCTAAATATTTTCTGCAGGACCACAAAAGTTGTATGAGATCACCAGGAGAGCTCAAGTTTAGCGCAAAGATGAGGCCAAACAACATGGAACATTCATGTGTGACAGAGGGAAACCTTGATTGGAAGTTCACAGGTTCAAACCCCAGCACCATCAAGCTGCCACTGTTGGACCTTTGAACAAGGCTAATTTATCAATTCAGTAACATTTTGCAGTCCTAAGGTTGAAATGCTTCATGAACAAATGCTTACCAGTGCTTAATCAGACGGTCCACATGGTCCACTAAATACATCATAAGACATTTCAGGAGATAATCTCCTCATACATTCGCCTCCATATATTAACCACATACCTCTAGGCATGTAAAAGCAAATATATTACACTCAAAAAAATTAATCATGCCATAGTTTATTATTAAGTATTTGTATCCCTTTGATTTTATTAAAATAACATTTTTTTTCAAAAATTATGTAACCAGATTACTTACAATGAATTTAAATTTGTTAATTATGAAAACTATTCAATTTAATCAGTTAAAAGTATGAATTTAGTTTAAACGCAAGATCTAGTTAATTAAATTGTATGAAACTGATTTATATACAAACCTTGCAAAATCGTTTAGAAGCGGAAATTAAGCTGTTCCACACTCCAGTCAGTAGAGGGCGATAGCAGCAGCAGGTGAAGCAACACTTTCATTAACCTTTTTTTACTGGTGCAAGCTGGATTGTGACCTCATTTTAAGGTAAGTTACATCTGTAGTCATCCTTTTTTCCTTTTTTTTTTTTACAATTGCAGTTCTTGAGGAAACTTATCTCTAGCACTGGCAGGTATGTTCCCTTTCAAAAGCTACACTCGATGCTGTGTGAAACGCAATGGCAACATCCCTTGTTCGACCAGTTATGAAGCACGTGTGTATCAAACACGCCAAAATGTTGGCTGATATAACCTCGGTCAGGTGCCATCATCTGATGAAGTGCACCTGAAGGTTATAAAAAAGGTCTAAATCGGAAACATCCTCAGGTCTTTTTGTCTTCAAGGACCGCATTGTGTGTGCGAGTGCAAACAACTTTTTTAATACTGCGGCGGCAGTTTATTATTTTTTTAAAAAGTAAAAAGTTTTGCGAGCAGAAAGTCTGGTAGAGGTTGGGGTGGGACTCGCCGCGCTCCACGCTTTTCACCTCAAAGAGGCTGGACCTAAGGAGCATTATCTACTCTAAAAAGAAGTCCTGAGGCTTACGTGCCCAGGACCGTTGGGGTGTTTATTATTATTAATACTTAATAATAAACTATGCCATGATTATTTTTTTTGTGTATAAATCTTCTCTTTCTTTCGTTCTTCCCCTATCAACTACTTTCTTGCCATACTTGCCTGAAATAAATTAGATTATTCCTAAACATTTATTTTGCCTCAAATGTCCTTTCTCAGCTATTCGTTAAACATCATATTCATAAAATCATATTCTACACATGAATAATAACTGAAAAGTTTTAAATAATTCAAAATAACCAAACCTAAATCCAATGAAACAAATACGGTTTGCGCAATAATAAGGTGTTACCTTTAAACATCAGTAGTAAACATTAGCAGATGGGAAACAAATTTACATTTTAATATTGAATCATGGTTTAAAACAAAACAATTAATTTATATTAACAGGGAATTTAAAAAAACTAATGTGTTATTGAAGATTAAAAAGTATTTTAAGTAGTGTATTAAAACACAATTTGGATGTATTTGTCAACACTGTCACCCAATAAGTCAACGTAATCAGATGAATTCCCTGACAGTTGTAAGATTCCACCCCTAGAGGGCACTGAGCACGTTTGTGTTTGTTTTGAAGTTTTTCTGTTAGTCGACTCAGTTTCTCAGACGGCACCTCGGTCAGGTGATGCTGGAGCTCACCTGAACCGAGGTAGCTCATTCGTATTGTTATAAACAGCTGGATGTTCTGGGAAACTGGGTCAAGCATTAATACTGTCAGTGGGCATGTGGTTTGATTTAGGTTTGATTTAGGTTATGTTTTATTTTACTTATTTTACTTATTTTGGGGCTCTATCTTGTCTTGTTATCTGTCTGATGTGCAAGTGTGACTTTCCGGTTTATTTTGTGTATTTGTGTATGTGCTGTGTGGTGTGTTCCAGTGTGCTCCCCCAGCCTCCAGTGTGCTCCCCTAGCCCTCCGTGTGATCCCCTAGCCCCTAGTAGTCTTGTCCCGTCCAGTCTCTAGCAGTCCTACGCCTTCGCGTCAGTCCTACAGGGGCTGAAATGCTTATATGGTCTGTTTGTCTAGAGAAGTCTGTATTCGTTAAGAGAAGCCTGTCTGTTTCAAAAGCCAGTATGTGTCTAAAGAGACTGGATAAGTGTGTCTGTATGTCCAGAGCCCTATGTTCTGTTTGTCTTTGGTTGTTAATTAAAGACTTTTATGTTTAAAAACAACAAGCACTTATGCTTGCCTTTTATGGCCACGGCGATAACATCTGCCCGAACCGCCGGGCGGTTAGAAATGTCTTATGTTGTTGACAGAAACTCAGAGCACAAATTAAATTTTATTTAATACATTTAAATTTATTTACTCATTTTACAGAATAAATAGACGTTTCCATATATTTTAATCAGTTGTTTAGCATTTAAAAAATGTGAACACTTTTTCTGGACAAGAACTTTCTCAGGTCTTGAGGGGACACTTTATTAAATAAAAAAATATATATTTTAAGTAGGACTGAAAAAATATTTTTGTTATGCTGAGTTGATTCAGCGCTTAACATTAATTATAATCAAAATATGACTACACGGTCTTGGCTTCGATCCACATGTGCATCAATGACCACTGCCCATGACCCCGTCGCCCATGACCCCGTCGCCCATGACCCGGTCGCCCATGACCCGGTCGCCCATGACCCCGTCGCCCATGACCCTGTCGCTGGTTCACAATACCCAGTAGACTAACACCAGCAGATGATATGGCACACTAAATCATCAACAACTGCGGAATGTTCACACTGGACTTCAAGTACCTTGTCTTTTTTTTAATTATTTTGCATGTGTTATCTCGTATTGCCTGTATTTTTAAAAAGCATTCTAGTATGTTGAACTGCAGAAATGTCTTAGGACTAACAGTAAGATTTACTTCTACGCTGTAAAAACTCAAAACTTAATATTGTATTTTTGGCCCAACATCCTTCAGTGGTATTTTGTTAATGACATTGTGTACTTGAAGACTTTTGTAAATTAAAAAAATATTTATTTTTTAATTCAATTATAATTAATAGATATTATAATTATAGACATGTAAGGTTCAAAGCAAAAAATTAAAATTAAATCCAGACAATGGAAGTTCCATTTGTTTCCGAGAGCTCAACGCTCAAAAATAGAGAATATTAAAACCTTGTATCATACAGAAGTATGCAAAAAATATAATGCAATAATAAATACATAATAGAATAAAAAATCAGCAACCACAAGTAATATATTAAGGAACTTACAGTATAGTGCATGCAACAATAGAGATTAATGATATTATGTCATATTATTAATATAATGTTCACGTGTGTGTGTGTGTATGCATGTGCATGTATACTGTATATATGTACATGTATGCGCACATGTATGTATATATATATATATATATATATATACTCTAAACCCTAAAAAAATTGAAGGCCTCAGCACACAAGCACACACAGGTGTTGGACAATGAAACTGAAACTCCTGGTTTTAGACCACAATAATTCATTAGTATGGTGTAGGGCCTCATTTTGGGGCCAATACAGCATCAGTTCATTTTGGGAATGACAGATACAAGTCCTGCACGGTGGCCAGAGGGATTTTGAGCCGTTCTTCTTGCAGAATAGTATCCAGGCGCTATGTGATGCTGGTGGAGGAAAACGTTTCCTGACTCGCTCCTCCAAAACACCCCAAAGTGTCTCAATAATATTTAGATTGGGTGACTGTGCAGGCCATGGGAGATGTTCAACTTCCAACAGTCTTGCTGTGTGTTTGATGTTTTTGGACATCCCTTTCAGACAGCTTCCTCTTGTGTCCACAGTTCTTGTGGTGTGCTGACATTACCCTGGATACCGCAGCTCTTGGTGCATCACAAAGACTTGCTGTCTTGGTTACAGATGCGCCAGCGAGACGCGCACCAACAATTTGTCCTCTTTTGAACTCTGATATGTCACCCATAATGTTGTGTGCATTGCGATATTTTAAACAAAACTGTGCTATTACTCTGCTAATTAAACCTTTACACCCTGCTCTTACTGGTGAAACGTGCAATCAATGAAGATCGTCCACCAGGCTGCTCAGATTTAGCTATGAAACCTCCAGCACTAAATTGGCCAGTGGTTCAGTTTCATTGTCCAACCCCTGTACATAAGCGTTCATAACCAGATATATCTTTTTTGCCCAGCAACAGCGTCTTGCTCTCCCCAGCCCACATTTTATTTTCTTTTTCTGAGAAAATCCAGTGCTTCAAGCTCTTGAAAATTTCAAACAGTTTTAAATGAAACAATACTCTTTTACATACTCTGGTGGTATATACAGTAGCCTTATTAATTTCTTAAATTTGCATCATAGCTAGATATTCTATGATATTAATTTATCCTTGTCTGTATAAGACTTTTCTTGTTTTCTTTAACCAGAGCTCTGATATGGAGGATTGGGGCAGAGGGGTGATGGTTGTCCTTTAAGAGCTACTGGCGGAGTGTGAACAAGCTGTTGATGTTGCTGTGTTGTTTGGTCAGATCTGTGCGCTTTAACACCGAATTCCAAAAGGACTGGATGGACACCTTTTGAAGCCATCCAAATGATTTCTATTGGACTTGGAGAGACACATTTCTCTCAGATTCACATATTAAGAAACACTGGGGGGGAAAAAAAGAATTTTATTGACCTAAGCAAAATAGAACCTGTATTCTCCTGTTTTATGCAAATCAAAGAATTAAGTTTTTTAAGCAATGTTTTTTTTATTGTTGGGGTATTGATAGGCCAACTTTATAGGAAAACAATCACTTGAACCAGCTACATCAATGGGCTACAATGGGAGACTAACTAATTAATTAAGCCCACAACCAATACTACTTGAGCTGACTTAAATATGTGTATTACAAGTTGAGTCAACATAAGAGTTTAAACTGGGTGCACGTTGTATCAACTAAAGACTCACTCTCACTCACTCATCGTCTATATTGTCTTTTTCCTTTACACAGGCTCTGTACACACTTACATTCACACACTACAGGCAATGTAGTAACGCTAGTTAGCCTAATCTATATGTTTTTGGTCTGTGAGAGGAAACCAGAGTACCCGGGGGGAACCCAGCAAGCACAGGGAGAACGTGGAAACTCCATGCACACACACCTGAATTGAATCCTCGACCCTGGAGGTGCAAGGTGACAGTGCTTACCACTAAGCTACCATGTCGCCTATCAAACAGCAATTTGAAATACTTTGTTTGGACAGCAGATTTCTCTAAAAGTTGAGTAAACTTTAAAAAGCTGCACAGGACTTTTTTTTTTTACATTGAAGCATCTTTTTTTTGTGTGTCTACTACAAACACTGTACAACCTACCTTTATCCTACAATCACTTTATACTGAACTTTACTATTAGAATGAAATCACTTAATTAAATTAGCTTAAACTAAAAAAAAAAAAGCTTAATTACAAAAATATTACATTATTAATAAATCTGACATTTTAAAACTTGCATGTAAATCCATATGAACATTTTAAATATGGTGATGTGGTCTAAAAACTTATGAAATGTTTATAATACAATTAGAGACTTTAGTTCTTTTATCATTTTGAGACAGTAAAAAATGGGTGGAGATCTCCACACAGTCCTAGCCAACGCGTGAAAAACGCACCACTTTTATGTAGCTGGGTTTCTCTTTTCTGCCATCCCACAGGTATTCTGGTGAGAGCACCTTGGTGGGCTTGTTGAACAGGAAGTACTTGTTCAGGTGAGACTCTTCCTGCCATACCGCTTCAATCTGATCGGTGTAGTCTTCCTCCATCTTTATGCGGCATGTCTTCACCAGCTTGTACACGTTCTTGAGGCGTCCTCCAAACACCTCCCCTCCATAGTAATAGTCTCCTTCTTCTAAAGGTATGTACCCCTTAGATTCAGGACGCCGTTCATATGTGAACTGTTGCCGTGGTTGTCCGAAAAACCCAGCATGCATCACACCAACGAGGTCCCCCAGAGACTCCGCCCCCCAGTGACCATAGAATTTGGTGTCAATTCCGAGACTAAATATGTAGTCGGCCTTTTTGACGAGTTCCTCTTCAATGAGCTTCTCAATCATCTCCATTCTGTGGAGTGAGAGTTTATGCCAGCGGTTCGAGATTGCTGTTTTTATGACAGTCAACTGATGCCCCTCCCCAAGGGTTACCATTGGGACTTGATCGGGAAGATCCGTAAAGAGATAATAATGGACTCTGTAGCCCACAAAGAAGTGCTGCTCCGCTGTCTCCAGCAGGTCCTTCAGGAAACGTACATGACTGCAGGAAAAGATTCAACTTCTTAAACATAAAAAACAGGTTCATTACCGCGGTATTTGATGTTGCTGCTAAGCTGAGTCAGTATTTGTGTTTAGGATTCTACACACTAAAACAACATTCATGTATAAAAACATATTTTTTTTATTCTTGGGGCATTTGCTCCAGCATGTGTAAATGCTATTGTCTATAGGACTGCATGTTAAAAATAAATGATCAAATGTATTTCATTTTATCAGGGTACAATCCAACAAAACCTACTTCCCCAGAGCGAAGATAGTGGTCGCCACAGTGATGTTCTTTGGTTTGTAGATGTTGTCAAACACCGTCAAATCAAATGTATCCTCCCACACGATTGGTGCTAACCACTGGGTTGTCATGGCAACATCTGGCCGTCTAACAAAAAAAAAACATTATTAGGCTTTGATTTAGTTTAAAGAATAGGGGTAGGTACAGACAGGTAACAAATGAAAGGAAAACTATGATCCGTCTGTTTTGTTTTATTTGTTCACTCACCTGTTATTCACACTGGGCTGAGAGATCACAATCCTGGTAATAAGGTAATTATTATTATTATTATTATTATTATTATTATTATTATTATTATTATTATTATTATAGTGTATAATAGTTTATAGTATAATAGTACCAGTATTAGTTTGTTCCTTACTAAGCTTAAATTAAATTCAATCGCTCTTCACAATCAATTAAATTCAACGTATACAGCCATTTTAGCAAATAAATTCTGAAAGGAGGTTCACAGACTGTATATATACTGTATACTCTATATACAGTATACACACAACAAATATAACAAATTATATATAACAGACCACTGCAAAATAATCAGTTTCTTATGTTTTCCTTTTTCTTACAGGTGCATCTATTGATGAGATGAACAGTTTTATTAATTTTTTTGTGAACTGCTGACAATATTCCGAAATTCAAAATATAACTATTTTTATTTGGAGTGTAAATTTAAAGGAAATGATAACATCGCAATACATTTAAAATAATCCAAGATCATGCAGTATTTGCAGATTTTATTTGTTATTTAACCAAAGCATCGTATTAATGCTCTGGTTAAATAACATTAAATTACATTAAATATCATTATTTGGTGGAATAACCCAGATTTGTAATCACAGCTTTATGCGTTTTGGCGCACCACCAGTTTTTTACATTGCTGATGGGTAACTTAATACCACTCTATTGCAAAAAAGTAAACAACTCAGTTTTGTTTGATGATTTCTGGCCATCCATCCATGGAGTAAATTGTGGTGCTCTCTTATTTTTTTCCAGAGTTTCCCAACATTATCCGCTATAACATCATATGTGTGTATGTGTGTGTTCTCAC
Organism: Clarias batrachus; assembly: GCA_003987875.1. Lineage (NCBI taxonomy): Eukaryota > Metazoa > Chordata > Actinopteri > Siluriformes > Clariidae > Clarias > Clarias batrachus. The sequence continues at coordinate 34,692 of QMIH01002401.1, read as the reverse complement.
CCAGGAGGAACGATTAAGTCCATGTTAACATGTTTTTTATCGTCCCTGAAAGATAAACAGACAGAGACTTATTGCATTTTGATAGATAGATAGATAGATAGATAGATAGATAGATAGATAGATAGATAGATAGATAGATAGATAGATAGATAGAGAGCACATAAATACTGAAAGGAGGTTCACCTATACAGTATATTACAATATTTTATATACATACATATATAATATAAAATAATCTCTATATAATATTTACTATATTGCCAGACGTATTCGCTTGCCTGCTCACCATCGAGTCTAGACAAGCACTGATGCACCTGTCCTGACCTCAACTGGATAGAGCACCTTTGGGATGAATTAGAGCGGAGCCTGTGAGCCCGAGTATCGTCCAACATCAGTGTCTGACCTCACAAATGCTCTTCTGGTAGACTGGTCAAAAACGTCCATAAACGTACGCCTAAACCTTGTGGAAAGCCTTCCCAGAAAAGTTGAAGCTGTTATAACTGAAACGG
>QMIH01002400.1:52655-63614 GCA_003987875.1 Clarias batrachus | reverse complement strand
TTCTACAGAGAAATCCATCAATCTGTTCCACTGTCTGAATGAACTGGGTGATAATTCTCTAGAGGAGGAAATCCAACGCTACCTGAAATCTGGAAAACAAAGTGAACTCTCTTCATCACAGTGGTCTGCTCTGGTGTTTGTGTTACTGACATCAGCACAGGAGCTGGAGGAATTTGACTTGAGTAAATATTTCAGTCCAGATAAGATAACAGATGATGTTCTTCTGAAGCTGATGCCTGTGATTGCAGCATCCAGAAAAGCAATGTAAGTAAAGCTGAATATAACTGTTCTACTGTTACAGTGTTAGAGAGAGAAACTGAAAACATTTTCCCAAATTTGTGCTCTGGGACGTTTTGACCTCAACGTGATTTAGGGTGGAGTTAATGCAAATAAATAAAGGATAAAATACATTTGATATATTTTTTTACTATTATTATTTTTTTAAACAGATTCATAAACAAATTAATAAAACTGAAGGGTATTTAGTAGATGTGTGGGAGCCAGCTGATTTCATTTGAGGACAAAAAACACTGAAGTTATGACTCACTATCTTGAAATAATTAAAAGTTTATATTTAACATTTGGTGCATGCTCACATCAGAATGCTAAGCTACTCCTTAGCTTAGCACTTGCAATAGCAATCGTCCAGCTCACACTTACAAATGTAATGTGGAATTTGACATAGTGTCACCAAGTGCCAGAATTGTACAAAATCTCTTGCGTACCATCAGGGCCAGGTGAGCATGGAGTTAAGCACTAATTCCTTTTTGACAAATCAAAACACAAAGTGATAGCTTACAGTATGTTTATAGATGTCTCATATGAAATTTGGTAAATTTGGACAAAGAGTATAGGAGGAGATGCGATAATACTAAAATGTAGGTACTGCAGGATGATGGAATAACAGAATGGCAGCCAACATGGACGCAAAAGGAAAATTTGTAATGAGGGACACATGCATAATTTGCTTTAAGCCTCATGATTGTATCATAAACCAGCATGAAGTGGACTATTTTGATGAAAGACTAGTTGATGTTTTAAGTTTGATTAAAGTCAGACAATTGCAACTTGTTAACATGAACTGAATCTTTGATTAAAATTAGATAAATAAATTATATTTATATGGAGCTTTTAACAAAGGTCATTGTCGCAAAGTAGAATAAAAAATATGTAAATAAGTTTTAAAAACGTATACGTCAGAGAAAACATTTAGGTATACTTACAGTCACATAATGTACAGCGTATATTTAGTGCTGAGCACAAGCAGGGACTCCAACAGAACTTGCCTCTGCGCCTGTTCCCCCCTCATCCCCACCCACATTTCCACCATAACTATTGTACTTTATCAGTCTTGCATCCACCTCCAAGATACATAATCAGGAGGGGTTTTCTCCTTTATTAAACCCGGGACTGTTTAAGAACACTGTGTAAGAAAATGTAGGGGCGGTATCGACTTCCTCAGTGGCCCCACCCACACCAATCTAAATATTTTATATACAAGAAGAAACAATCATTACTATTAATAATTTTAATAATTTAATTTTAAATATAATTATATTATATATAATTATACATATATAATATATAATATATTATAATAATATATAATAATATAATATTAACATATTAATATTAATTTAAATTAATTTAAGTTAATATTAATACTTGAAATTATTCAGATATAAAATAAAAATCTTTTTAAATATATAATATTTATGATTTATAAATATACAGTGAAACCTTGGATTACGAACATAATTCATTTTGGAAGCAGGCTTGTATTTCAAAATACTTGTAAATCAAAGCGACTCTGCCCATAAGGAATAATGGAAATCAAATTATTCATTCCACAGCCCAAAAAATTTGGATTTTACCTTTAAAAAAGTAAAAATAAATCCCGACAGATAAGTGTTTCCACTTATGTGTGCAGGCGTTGTGTGTGTGTTTTTGTGTGTGTGTGTCTTTGTGTGTGAAGCTGAAGTAAGAGGAGAGAAGGACTTAGACCCTCCGCCTCCCTCTTCTTATCTTACACAGTAAACCTTCCTCCTCTCTTATTTGAGTTATACACAACACACTCACTCACACACACACACACACACACACACACACACACACACACACACACACACACACACATACACACACATTAACGAAAAGACTGTTTTATCAGGAAAATTAGCAAGGAACATCGCTAATAACTCTCGCGTGGTGTCCAATGATGCATGCACACACACAAAACAGCAGGCTGACACGCAGAGAGAAAATGGATCTTTAACCTCTCTAATGAGACTTGCTTTTGCTTTACACACACACACACGTGTGTTATAATAAACAGTATGCGCGTGCTGTACACACACGCATACAAACACAAAATAAAAGATTTTTACGTGCACATGTGGTCACAGTGTTATAGTAAACAGTACACGCACGGACGGATGTTGATTATACCAGTAAGAGACGAGCACTAAGACCCAGCAGGGGAGACCCACAATTCTGCAGCGCAAGAGAGAGAAAAAGCTCGGCATCAAAACAAGAAGCACATGCATGATACATGTTACTTGGTATTCGGAACCAAGAGTTGCTCGTTTTTCAGGTCAAAATTTATAAAAAATCTTTGCTCGTCTTGCACTCGCAAACCGCATTACTCGCAATCTAAGGTTCCACTGTATAGAATATAAATATACAGAAGAAACTGATTTTTAGTTATTTAGACTATTATAAGTTAATATATAAGTTAATACTATTAAAGTTAGCACATTAATAAACTATTGTATTCATTGCCAGGACTGTATCCCATCTAATACCTGTGATTATTAATTAAATAGATAGTTAAAACATTATAGTGATAACATTCTTATTGTGTCATAAATATTCTTTTGTTTGATACTCTATATAAATAAAAGTTTTGTCTGTACATGGGTCAGAACTCTTCTTTAACTTTCTTTAAATTATTTTTGTTTCATACATTGGAGGATGTTTATGTTTTTCATGTACCTTTATGTTTCATACATTGGAGGACCCAAAACCAGTCTCAGAAAAAAAGTTCTGTCTGTCCACAAAACTGACTGCAAAGAATTTAACTAAACTTCTGTATTTGCCTGAAGTTGAACCTGCGTCTTAAATGAAATGAAAATGTTAAGTAGAAGTGACATTAGGAGCAGTTTAGTGCCTTTGAGCCTATTGTCTAACTGGTGTTTGTACTTTTAGTACTTGTAAAATAAGAAGCTACTACAGTGAAAGATTTGAGGACTTGTTTGATTATTTGCTCTAACTTTATTTCATTATGTATTATTTTATTTCCTTCAGTATCAGATGTGATAAAGTTGGAGTGAAAAGTTGGTCAGCTCTGGTCTCAGCACTCAACTCAGAAACCACCAATCTGAGAGAACTGCATCTGACTGTGAAAACACTGAATCTGACCAACAGTACACACGGAGACTCAGGAGTAAAGACTCTCTCTGCTGTACTGGAAAATCCTCACTGTAAAGTGGAAAGTCTGAGGTAAAATCATCTACTTATCTTTTTGAGTCACAGTAACTGTGGGTGTTTTGTGGGGTTTGGGGTGCTGTAAAGTAGCTACTACTAGGAAAGTCATAGCACCCCATAGAACTAAATGTTATTGTTTGTTTAGAAAATTAGGTTTTTAATGAATGAAAAAACTGAAACTATGACTTCTCATCACTGTCTCTATGTGATGCTCATTCACATACAATGGGACTGTTTCTTATGAGCTTATTTAACACAACATTTTAGAAAAGTTCAGAAAGAATGTATGAGAATGTATGAGTCTGTATGAGTCACATACAGTAGTGTGTAAGAGTTGGAAGTTTTAATGTAACTGTCACAGAGCAGGTACTGCACACTGTATGTGTGTGTAAATGTGTGTGTATGTATCAGGGGTGCTGCAAATGAAACCTTTGTGCCAGCAGTTAATGAGAAATCCTAAAATTCCTGGATGGAAAGCTAAGTGACCCCTTAGCAGCAGCAAAAGAAAATCTCTGGCAGAATCCCCTGACACTTACTCACTAAAAGTAGGTGTATAGTGTTACAGTGTTGTTTTTCACCTGAAATAAAGTGACTCGTATAATAAAAATATAGATATATTTAAAAAAATAATAATTAAAAAATACTAAAACCTGTCTCGGTTAGACAAAAAGGTGCAATTTCTGATTTTATGTATTTTATTTATAGGCTTTTAACTATTTACAATAAAACAAGTCACACAGACAAAATATAAAAGTAAATGTGTGAACCAAAAAAGCAGCGTCCGGGTAACAGTTTTAGCTAAGTCTTTAGCGAAGATTGGCACTGAGAAAGACCAAGTGCCTGAGATTTAAGGGGTTGATTCTGTTTCTTCTTTATTATCTGCCCTGTTTTGGAGAAGATTCTCTCTGAAGAGACTAATGTTGTGCTGTAGTACGTTTTTCAAAGAACCTCCAACCTCCTGGGGCCACTGCACAACCCGTGTGTTATTTGAGTGTGTTAAGACCTACAAAAAGCCATTGTGTGTATGTGTGTATGTGTGTGAGTGACATGTGAGGGTTAGCGTGTGTGACAGAGAGACAGAGGTGTGTGTGTGTTAACATTTGTGATGTGTGTGTGTATGTGTGTGATATATGAGTGTGTTTGTGTGTGTGAGAGCGTTAGCATTTGTGTTGTGTAGTGTAAAATAGGCCGCAGATGCCGGGAAAAAAAGCATTACACTATGATGTTCCTTAATGTGATGTCACTGAACGTGATGTCACTGAACGTGTCACTGAATAATGTGTCACAGAAGTATAATGCCAGTTAATATACTGTAATGCCACACAGAAAGTTATTAATCACCTTTTAGTGTAAGTTTAAGGCATCGTCACAGCTGACCCATTTGAGATATCAAAAATCTTTTGATCATTTTGCATCACCAGTGTCTTTATATTACAGTACATAGTTTTTGAGCATGTTAAGACCTCCAAAAAGCCTAAAAGGGTGGGAAAAAAATATCTATCTGGGACCTAATAATAATGATAACAGAGAGGTGCATTTTTTGAAGAAATTGTGAGTGCTGCTTCCCATGGCAAATCTTCAGAGTCATGCTAGAAACATGCTACTCACACTAGCATCATGTTAGTGACATGCTAATGATATTGTTAGCAACATGCTAATATAGTTAGCATCATGCTAGCAATATGCTATCCTGTAGCATTAAAATAATCAAAAAATAAAAAAAATAAAAAATTTTTCCGCTCAAAATATGCATCACAACTGCCGTGGAGCGACACCCGCCGGCACACGATTTATTGAACTTCTCGAGCCCCTAGCTGCGTACGATTCCCGAAGTGTACTTCACAGCGTGCTCCCTACTCCCTGATCTGTTTGCAGGGAACTTCCCTCGACAAAACACCATTCGGAACACTCTGCGAAGTCACAAGCGCTGACATCACTTCCTCCATATTATTGATGATGATAATAATAATAATAATAATAATAATGATAATTGATTAAAGTACAAATATTAAAAAAAAAAGATTACTAGTCTATTATATAATATTAATGTTTTCTTGACTTAATTGGAGTTTAAATTATTGTCATATTAATATGATATCATTGTCGATAATGATGATAGTAAATATATTAATCTTTTTTTGAGCTCCATTTTTTGGGGGAGGGGGGGAGGTTTGACTGCTGACTGCACGCTCCAGTACACGCAATAAAAGGATAACGGCACACGAGCGGAGGATAACGGCACAGGAGCAGACAGCATTTTTTGTCACGCTCTCCGCCGCCCCTGCATCTGGATCCACTTCAGCAGCTAACGAAAGTCTCGTTTTCTGACATTTTTGGTTTGCTGCAGGTGGATAATTTAAATTAACATAAGTTTCTTTCATAAATCGAGAGAGTACAGTGCCCCCAGTGGTCATGTAGTACATAAAAATATCAATAAATAATCGTGTAAGATTTCATTTTCTCTGTAGCAGTTCATTGATTACATGAATGCAGCACACTAGTTTTTTTTATACATGGCATAAAGATAAAAAACAGAAACCTAGACCCTGTGCCAGTCTGTGTTTTCTTTTCTGTGGGAAACGCATCCAAATGTCTCTTTGAGTTTTTAAGGTTTCCGACCCCTGGTATGGAGTGATTGTGAGATTGGTTTCACATATGTGCCATTAGAATTCTAGTGACCTTGCTAGGCTGTGTTGAGAGTTGTAGTACTTGTGCGATGGCACAGTGCCATGTTTGCTGAGTTGCATTGAGGGCGCTATTTGCTGAATGTAATCATATGCATGTGTGTACATACAGATAAAACTAATTAAAGTTTTCACCCATTGGGCAAGTCTGCCCAGTTCTTCAGTTCTTGTTACTGTAATGTATGTAGACTAGAGGTGAGTAGAGTAGCCAAAAAATGTACTCAAGTAATAGTAGCTGTATGTCATGTGTCATGTCTTTTCCATGACCTGTTTGTTTATTTATTTATTTTTTTAACTTTTTTCCCACGCTGTCACTTTCCTCACATGCTCATGTGTTTTCCCCAGCCTGTCATGTATTCTTTCCCACGCCCCTGTTTCCGCCCTGCCGACGCACCTGTTTCTCATCTCCTCCACTGATTACTCCACGCTGCACGCTGCTTAAATCACTGGATTTATACCTCGATTCTCTTGCGTTTATTTTCATTGTCTTCACGTTTACAACCTCGCTTTGTTTTTTTCTCGTTCCTGATTTTCGCCTTTTGATTTGGATTGTTCGCTCCGTTATCTGATCTTCCGGTTTCGACCCACGCTTCTCCCTTTGATTTACGGCTTTTGTTTCGTTTTGGTTTCGTTTTCCTTGCTACAGTGATTTCCCGGTTTTTGATTGCGCGCTTTCCTTTTGACTACGGCTTTCACTTCGCGTTTTGGATTTGACGTTTCGTGGACTGATTTCACTCTCAACTCTCCCGACCACAAGCATCAATGCAACAAGAGCCACGTCCCCCCGCCCCTCCCACCTACGAAGGATATCTGGGCACCTGTCTCAGTGCTCACTGATTTTCGAGCTCCAAACCTCCACCTTTTCCACTGAACAATCCAAAGTGGTCTACGTCATCACGATCCTGTCAGGACGTGCCCGGGGATGGAGCACCGCACTTTGGGATGCCCACGATCTTTTCTGTTTCAGTTACGACAGCTTTGCCAAAGAAATGAAGAGTGTTCGACCCCTCATGCCACGGCCGGAAGGTGGGTCGAAAACTGCTGAAGCTCCGGAAAGGTGCATGCTCAGCCTATGAATACGCCATTGAGTTCCAGACCCTGGCCCTCTCCAGCGGTTGGAACGAACGAGCCCTGTGCGATGTCTTTCTTGAATGTCTGACGGAGACACTCCAAGATGAGCTAATCTCACGAGAGCTCCCTTTGTCCCTCCAGGAGCTTATGGATCTGGCTGGTCGAATAGATTCACGCCTTTGTCTTCGTAGGTTGGCCCGGCCTTCTGCCTCGACCTCCTCCTCTGCGAGTTGATCCCCAGGAGGAAACCATGCAACTGAGCAGAACTCGCATCACCCCAGAGGAGCGCCACCACCGCCGAGTGGAAGGAGCCTGTTTTTATGGTGGGAAACCAGAATACCTGCTCAAGAACTGTCCAGCAAAAGGAGACTCCAAGAAGGCTCCCAGACCAATGCCACCTGATTCCTATCTTCCTCATCCATGAGCAGTAGAACCACCTAGTGCATGCACTGGTCGACTCTAGCTCGGATCGTAATCTGCTGAATGCGGCTGCGGCCAAGGCTCTGGGTATCCCCGCGCTGCCCTTGGAGAACAACCTCAAGGTCCAGACCCTCGACGGGAGTCCGCTCACACTTACCACTCACAGAACCCCTCTCGTAGGCCTAAGAGTTTCGGGCAACCACTCGGAACGGACCTCGTTGTTTATCATGGAGGGATTGCATGCTGCGGTCGTCCTAGGCCTTCCCTGGTTAACTCAACACATCGCTCACATTGATTGGGCCAGGAAGTTGATCATAGCCTGGAGCCCCACTTGTTCCTCATGTTTACGAGCTACTACCGACCCTGCCCCCGCGGTAGAGCTGCCGGACCTCACCCATGTTCCTCCAGAATACCACGATCTCAAGGCTGTTTTCAGCAAATCACGTGCGACAACCTGATTTTCTCTCAGGACCCAGAAGAACACCAACACCATGTTCTGCAGGTGCTGCAGGGGCTGCTGGAGAACAACCTATTCGTCATAGCTGAGAAATGCTACACCACATCTACCACATTCCTCGAGTTCGTCATCAGCCCCAGAGGCATCGAGATGGAACCTGCCAAGCTCCAAGCCGTCAGTAGGTGGCCGATTCCTACCTCACGACAAGAGCTTCAAAGATTCTTAGGCTTCGCCAACTTCTATCGTCGGTTTATCCGAGGCTACAGCTCAATTGCTGCTCCTCTAACAGCTCTCACCTCTCCCAAGACGCACTTCTGCTGGAATCTGAAATCTGAGGAGGCCTTCAGCAAACTTAAGAAGCGGTTCACCTCTGCTCCTATCCTCACCATCCCTGACTCATCATGCCAGTTCATCGTGGAGGTCGACGCCTCCAGCACTGGGGTCGGAGGCGTTCTTTCACAAAGATCCAACCTAGACAATAAATTGCACCCCTGCTCCTTCTTCTCCCACCGCCTAACTCCTACAGAAAGTAATTATGGCACCGGAGACTGTGAACTCTTAGCCATCAAGCTAGCCCTGGAGGAATGGAGACACTTGCTAGAACGAATGGAGATCCCCTTCCTAGTGTGGACCAACCACAAGAACCTCGAGTATCTACGGAGCGCCAAGAGGCTCAACTCTCGCCAGGCCAGGTGGTCCCTCTTCATCGCGAGGTTCAATTTTACCCTCTTCTACCGACCAGGATCTAAAAACACCAAGCCGGACACTCTTTCAAGACAATTTATGACCACACAAGACCCTGCCACATGCAAAACTATTTTGCCGCCCTCCTGTTTGCTCGCCGTGGCCGAGCTCGATATTGAAACTAGAGTCAAGCAAGTTCTTTCTCATGAGCCAAGCCCAAGCAACGTGCCTCCTAACCACCTCTTCGTTCCCCTCGCTCTGCGTTCTCAGGTCCTGGAGTGGGCCCACAGCTCAAAACTCTCCTGCCACGCTGGCTCTGCCAGAACCCTGGCGCTAGTCCAGCAGCGGTTTTGGTGGCCCACCCTCAAGGAAGATGTCTCTAGCTTTGCTTCGGCATGCAACGTTTGCATAAGGTCCAAACATGTCAACACAGCGCCAGCCGGCCTCCTTAGACCTCTGCCCATCCCTCACCGCCCCTGGTCCAACATTGCCCTGGACTTTGTCACTGGGCTACCTTTCTCCGCCGGCCACACCTGCATCATGACTGTAGTGGAACGGTTCTCTAAAGCTGCCCACTTTATTCCCCTACTAGGACTCCCATCCGCCAAGGAAACTGCCGAACTCATGATTAACCAAGCTCCATGGTCTACCTATGGACATTGTCTCAGACCGGGACCCACAGTTCACCTCTCAGTTTTTGAAGACATTCTGTAAGCTGATTGGGGCCACTCCCAGCCTGTCCTCTGGTTTTCACCCTCAATCTAACGGCCAGACTGAGAGGAAGAATCAGTCCTTCGAAATTGCCCTGAGGTGTATGGCCGCTAAGGATGTTACCTCTTGGAGCAAGTTTCTACCTTGGGTTGAATACACCCACAACTCCCAGACCTCATCATCTACTGGTCTGTCCCCTTTCCAGTGCTGCATGGGATACCAACCACCCTTGTTCCCATCTCAGGAGCAGGAGGTCAGCGTGCCGTCCGCCCAAGCTTTTGTCCGCCGTTGTAAGAGAACCTGGGCCCAAGTGAGGAAGACCCTGCTAAGACTCAGCAAGTCGTACAAGGAACAAGTGGACCGTAAACGCTCCCAGGTCCCTAAATATAAAATAGGACAAAGGGTTATGCTCTCCACCAGGAATCGTCCTCTCAAAACCATCTCCCGTAAACCTTCCCCCACTATGTAGGCCCTTTCACAATTACCAAGGTTATCAACCCCTGCGCTGTCAAGCTCTTGCTCCCCTCAACCATGCGGCGAATCAACCCGACCTTCCACGTGTCTCAACTACGCCGTCTCGCTTCAAGCCCATTAAGTCCCCACTAAGTGTTTATATGTGTGTGTGTAAAACTTCAGTCAGTGTTAATTATACCTTGTGATTGTTTAAGAGAGGACAGATAGTCCAACATAACAGAAACATTATATTTATAACAAGTAAACCAAGACAAAAATCTGGGCCCGTATTCACAAAGCTTATTAAGCCTAAAAGTTGCTCCTAGTGACGTATTTCTAAGAAAAATCTTAGAATTATGATATTTTCTTAGAATTTCCCCTTAAATTTAGGACTAAATCTTAGTAAAGATAAAAATGATTCACGAAACATCTTAGACCTAAAAACAGCTTCTAAGGTAAAATTGTTAGAGTAGAGAGGAGGACTTTTAATAGGCTTAAAGGTTTCTATAGCAGAGGACCAAATAGCGCAAAGAAGAAATATTTTCCCAATACTGAATGTGAAGCTAAAAGTACACTGTAAAAAAAAAAATAGTAAAAAAACGGTCAAATGACAAACAAAAACCGTAAAATTAAGGTAAAATACTCTAGTTCATATTATGTGCAAAAACATTAAATTTACMAAAAAAWTKATTTAATCTTTGACAGAGAAAAACTGTTATTTTACAGATTTTTCTCAGATTTATACGATTAAACATCTTCATTAAAGCAACAGCACTGGAAGTTTAGCTGTAAAACACCGTTATTTTACAGATTTTTCTCAGATTTATACGATTAAACATCTTCATTAAAGCAACAGCACTGGAAGTTTAGCTGTAAAACACCGTTATTTTACAGATTTTTCTCAGATTTATACGATTAAACATCTTCATTAAAGCAACAGCACTGGAAGTTTAGCTGTAAAACACCGTTATTTTACAGATTTTTGCTACATTT